>QZGG01001099.1:0-80051 GCA_006409495.1 Sedum album
TTTTTAACTTCCAATGAATCAGCACGAGGGGTGGAAAGGTGAATCTCCTCAGTTAGTTGTTGAAGCATTTTGGTCAGCATGGGGCAACTGTCTCTCCTTCAGAGCTTCCTCAGCAGTGATCTTTGCAGGAATCAAGTCTAGAGTTGTTTAGGAAAATCAATGACATTAAACTTGGAACAATATAAACCTCCTCAGGAATAATTCAGTAAGTCAAATTATCCATAGATTAATATTACTAGCTCACCTGATAAGAAGCATAACCTCTGCTCTTTGGAAACACTTGCCGCTGAAATGAACAAATGCAGATTATACTCTAGAACAAAATCATGAGAGTGCTTTTTTTTTTTTTTTTTTTTGATAGAAAGCACAATTACAGACCCAAGACAAAGGGTCAAAAGAAACACGAGATAAACTCGGAACTAGGCAAGCATTCTACGAATACAACAAGGGACAGCCCAATGATTAGACCAACTCCAGTTGCTTCGAGCTGCCCTCTTTGCAATAGCGTCTGCCAATGTATTTGCTTCTCTGGGGATGAGATGGACATTCCATTTATCAAAAATCACCAGCAGAGAGGCACATTCCTTAGCCCAGTGGCTTTCTGAAGAAGACATCTTCCCGCCTCGAAAGATGCAATCAAAAACCTCAGCATTATCAGTCTCAAAAGTACAGTTACTCCAATAAGCCTCCTTAGCCCATAACATAGCCTGGTATATAGCAAATAATTCCACCATAAAACTTGATCTAGCTTCAAGCAAAGGACCTGCCAAAACACCTAATATGATCTGTTCACCATTTCTAGCCACACAACCAAATCCAGCTTTCAAATTCCCTTCAATAAAAGATCCATCACAATTAATCTTAATGGAGGAGTCCTCCGGAGCTTTCCATTCAGAGTCTCCATAATCTGCACAAATAGAGAACTTAAATTCTGGATCAAGGAATTGCTGTACTTTGGATTTGGTAAGCGATATTGCAGCTGCCACATCCAAGCCGTTGCCCTCATGGTAGAGTAGGTTTCTGTTGTGCCAAATCATCCTAACTCCGTACGCAACGAGAGCCAAATAGTTTCCCGAAAACTTATGAGCACAGAACCATAACCACTCATCCATTGACTCGAAACCGATAGACTGAAAATGATGCGGCAAATCCAACCCTGCCCAAAAGGACTGAGCCCACCAGCAGTCCAAGAAAACATGTTTTGTGGATTCAAACGGGAAACCACAAACACAACAGCTTGGAGAGATGTCACAACCCCTTCTGAGCAAATTTTGCGCAACTGGAATGAAATTGTGAAAGAGCTTCCATACAAAAATCTTTACTTTGCTTTGCACTTTCAGCTTCCAAATTTTATTCCAAAAAAACATCACATTTCTTTTATCAGAGCTCTCTCCGACAACTTCAGAAATATCTCTGTCTCGAATACTTTTGAGAGCTACATAGGCAGATTTTGTTGAGAAGATTCCCTCTGAGTTGCCCTTCCAAACCCAATCATTTCCATCATTTACTGCGAACATGTGTCTTACCTTCATCCCCGAACTCCATATTCCACGCCAAGCAAAGGAAGGCTGCCTACCCAGTTGGGAGCTAAAGAAATCAGAGTTTCGATAGTATTTAGCCTTTAGAACTTTGCTGGCCAGGGTAGTAGGGAACTTTAATAGCCTCCAAACCTGTTTGACTAGTAAAGCGTCATTTACTAAGCTCAAGTCTCTGAAGTTCATCCCTCCCTCACTCTTTGACTTGCACAGATGTTCTTTGGAGCACCAATATACTGGCCGGTGATCAACTTTGTTAGCCCACCAGAATCTGGATATAATACCTTGAAGTCTCCGACACACCGAGCTAGGAAGTTTAAAACACATCATCGAATATATGGGAATGGCTTGCAACACTGATTTTATGAGTACTTCCTTACCCGCCACTGAGAGAAGCTTCTCCTTCCATCCCATAACCCTTTTCCATGTACGCTCAATAATAAATTTGAATAATTCATTCTTTTTATGGCTGAAAGCTATCGGAAGACCCAGATATTTTGACTGGACAGGAAGCTCCTCTACAGACAAGATGCATGAAATTTCGTCTCTTATAGCTTGATCCACATTCTTACTAAATATCACCTCTGATTTGTTGAAGTTTATTTTCTGACCTGAGACTGATTGGTATTCATCTAGGATATTCTTCAAGCTCCTGATGTTTGAGGTGTTAGCTCTCATAAAAAATATGCTATCGTCAGCAAAAAATAGGTGAGACACATAAGGAGCACCCCTGCAAATTTTGATGCCTTTAATAATGTTACTCCCAACTGAAAACTGAATTTTTCTAGACAACCATTCCACACAGATAATGAATAGATATGGAGATATCGGATCACCTTGTCGAAGGCCTCTTTCGGGGAGGAAATTATCTGATAAAGATTATTAAGCTTCACCTGATATCTAACAGTGGATACACACTTCATAATCAGGTCAATAAGACTGCCTGGAAATCCAAATGTGAGTTGAACTCTATGCAGAAAGCTCCATTCCATTCTATCATAAGCTTTACTCATATCAGTTTTAAGGGACAGAAAGCCACCCTTTTGCCTCCTCCTGGTGTTAATAAAGTGCATCAATTCGTGGGCTAGCAAGAAATTATCCGATATTAGCCTATTAGGGACAAAGGCACTCTGCTGCTCAGAAATAACTTCAGGGAGGATTAGCTTCAACCTATTTGCTATGACCTTAGTGATGATCTTCCCTATAACGTTACATAGCGAAATAGGTCTGAACTGATCCAATTTCACAGGGTCCTTCACCTTGGGCACTAAAGTAATAATTGTATCATTCACACCATCCTCGAGATAACCTCCATTCAACATTCTGAGAACTTTGTCTAAAACAGTAGGCTTGATTATGTTCCAACATTTATGAAAGAATAATGCAGAAAAGCCATCTGGACCAGGGGCTTTGGTAGGAGCCATCTGGAATAAGGCCGTTTGAACTTCTAACTCCGAAAAAGGTTCACTGAGGGACTGAGCTGACTCACTGGAGATACACACCTGCATATGATCCCAATTTCTATTCCATTCAACACTCTCATGGGGAAGATCAGACTTGAACAAGTTACAAAAGAAGTCCCGAGCCATTTCATTAAGATCCTTCTGATCAGTAACCCAAGCACCACTCGCATTTTGAAGTCTTTTAACACAGTTAGTGCGATACCTCTGCGAAGCCTTAGCATGGAAAAACTTTGTATTAATATCGCCCTCCTTTAGCCATTCCACTCTTGATCTCTGCTTCCATAAGAGTTCCTCCCTAAGCCTCCATTCGTCCAGCTCAGCAGAGATGTGTGTCAAATATTATATTTTTCACTCATTTCCATGTTAAATCCGTGGAGTACCAAAAAGTATTAAGAGGAATTATTCAAGCACTCTCATGACTTTCTCCAAAATCATGAGAGTGCTTGAATAATTCCTCTTAATACTTTTGGTACTCCACGGATTTAACATGGAAATGAGTGAAAAATATAATATTTGACACTACAACAGTACAAATACACTATGTTGGTTATTGCCTACCCCTTGTCTTAGTGACTTAAATGGGTGCTATTCAAGAAATGCAACTGTAGCCTTATCAAATATTAGTTAAGTTTGAAACACCAGCCAAACATGGTATGAAAGTGTATCTGTTTGAAAGACGCGCAGTCACACATGCATTGGACTTTACTTTTTAAGTTTTCCACCATGTTATACGATAAAAAGTTGCCAGCATCATCCTCAGATATGAGAAATCATAAACTAAATTATACTACATTCACATGGCATGTCTAGTCTGATATCAAACTGAAACGAAGGATAAGCACACAATTTCCAACCATCACATCCTGTAAGACAATCTAGCAAGTATCATGTTCACAGGAAACGCAAAGTAAACAGACAAAGCAAATCGAGAGAAGAATAACATACAGAGGTGATGATAAGCAACATAGTTTTTGCTTTCATTTACAGTTTCCGCAAAAGCTTCCTCACAAAATAGCTCGAGGAACTTCTCCTGTAATAAATCAACATACAATTAGCCAAACACGGGCACATCATCTCTCAGTCAGTCTCTGATTAGTTAAAACTACTGGCAGAAATATCAACATGCCATATTAATGTGCACAAAAAAACCCTAATTCTCAATTTGGGAAATTAGGGAACATACGGAAGCCTTGTTCAATAGAAAAATAGCCTCGTGACTCAGCCGCATATCATCTCCACCTTCACTCTTCGCAATCATCTTTATGCGATTCATCGGAAACAGACATTTCGCGTCATCTTCATCCGCCTTCGTAATCTTCCTCTTCTTCGCATTTGTTTTCTTCTTTATCACAACCTCCTCCTCCTCCTCCGCCTGCTCATCGCTCTCATCTGAAACGGAAGCCTTGTTGCCAGTCGACGAGTCATCGGAATCAGAAGGCAGTGGTTCCGGTCCGGAACCGGAACCGGAACTCGATGTAGCAATTAGATACACATCTTCCGCTTCTGCTATGTCGCCGTTGGTGACGTGGTTTTTCTTCTTCGTCGCTGGTGTCGCTTTTTGCGACTTACGAGGCGTTGATACTGTGGATCGCGTCATCTCCGGCTTCCTCCGACTAAGACGATTCGAAGTAACAGCAGTATACCGCCATCAACGTCGAGGCCATTACTCCATTGGGCCAGTCTAAATGGGCCTTTTGTTAATGGGCTGAAGTTACGATTCATGGCCCAATTACATTCACCTGTTGGCTGTTGCAGTGCAACTTTACTGCAATAATTGGAAGTTCCATCGGAGTCGAACTCTTGATTTTCCCTTTAACTAATGATATCAGTATTACCCCTATATTTAATTTTAAAAATGTGAATGGTATTTAAAATAAATTAGTAGTTTTATGCACATTAATATGTGCACATATATTTTTTATAATGTAGTTTATAATAAGTGTGTAATTATTATGTCAAATATGTAAATACAGAGTGTAGTAGGGGTAATTTGGAAATGTGAATTGTGGTTTCAAATGAAACCGTCAATTCACTCATTCCCGCTTTATTTATAGTATAGATAAGATATAAAGTAAATTTGAATAATATTATGAGTAAATTTGGAAAGTACATGTGGCTTAAAAAATTACTGTTAATAAATACTTTTGCATTTTATATATAAGATAGATTCTTGAATTGAATTTGTTAGCATAAACAGGTTGAGTCTGTAAATAGTATCTAGTGAAATTAAGCATTTGATCGCATTTTTATGTTACTATCTTAGCATTTGGCAAAGCTTTTTTTGGTTGGTAAGCGATATTAAGCCTTTAATTCATTTCCCCTTATAAGCTTAATATTTTAAAATCTAAATGCGACTACCAACTCTTATCCATTTTCTCTACAGTTCATAAGATGCCATTTTTCATCAATCTAAAAAAACAAAATGCAATTTTACTTTCTTCAACATGCATCCCAATAGTATATGACAAATACGTCTCTTGCACGTAAAATATAAAATGCCTAAAGCCATTCCCAAACTATAACCGTCCATTTGGATGTGAAAATAGTAGCAGAAATTTTTTTAAGGGAAAATGTAAAGGAAAGAAATTTTTCAGAGGAAAATTTTGCATTGTTTCCTTTGTGTTATTTTTTCATATTCCTTGATACAACCAAACATAGTCAAATATTTTCTTTTAAATTTTTCATCAAATTTTATTCTCCACCCATTTTTTCATGCAAGCAAACAGAGCCTAAAAGTTATCTAACAACTAATATAAAGCGATTGAAATCATTTCATATAAAAAATATCATTTATACTATTCTTTATTGGGAAAAAAGATTTAAGAGATCAATCAAATACTTGAGAGATCATCGTATATTATCTCGATCGTTAAATTCTAATCATTCAACGGATAAAATTAAAAGAAAAAACTTCCAGTTTTAATAAAAATAACTTTAACAATCGCTAAATTATTTAAATCAATAGTTTAAATTTTATTTTTCTGTCTTACAATAAATTAATATCTTACATTTTTCTAACTCATTGTCAATTTCTGAATCGTTGAATTCAAGTTTCGTGTTATGACTTATGATTATTGTAAGATCCACATGATTATCGTTTTTGGACTAAAAAGCAAAAAATCTAGTTAGTTACCATTTATTAAATTATGGTTGGTATCCAGAAATTCAATAAAATCGCAGATGCTCGAGCACACCTTCTTGTCCTTTTAGGCGCAATTAAGTATATCCGCTTCACCGGATTTCTCTCGATTTCGATTCTATTCAATTCAGTCTCTCTGTAAGCTTCATTTCCACTTCGGCACCTGTTTTCGATTGCTTTGAGATTCGTTTTGTTGCGTTATATGCTTGTTTGATTCAGATAATGTATGATTATGGTGGCTGGTGGATTTTTGATTTCAGAAATTTGGAGGTTTTGGTACTTGATCGGTTCATAGATTTGATGTGTTTCTGGATTGTGATAGTTTTCAGTGTTGAAATGTTGTGTGTTGTGGTGAATTTTAGGTCTCTTGGATTGTTAGTGTTATGATTTGTTGGAGTTAGTTGTGATTGTGAATTGTGAATGTTGGGATTTACTGGTGATTTGATTGGATGTGTAGGGAGTGGAGGTGTTGAGAGTTGGAAATGGCGACAGGTGCGGTTCCAGCTATGTTTATGGCTTCGAAGAATACGGATGGGGGTTTGGGTTTTGCGAGGGGGATGGGATTTGTGAGAATTTCTGATGTGAAGCGGACTATGTCGCAGAGAAGGGTTGTGTCGCTGATCAGGAGTTCGAATACTAGTTCGAAACAGTTGAATTCCAGCCTGTTTCTGAAGGCAGTCCTTTGTTGGGTAGAGTTTCTGATTCATGTTTATTGGATTGAAGTTGAATGATACTAATTTGACATTAGTTGCTTGATTTCTGATTTATTATTGCAGTTCCGAGGCAAAAGTATTGTGAATCATTGCATAAAACTGTCAGAAGGAAGACAAGAACAGTGATGGTTGGAAATGTAGCGCTTGGTAGTGAGCATCCTATCAGAATTCAGACAATGACCACAACTGATACAAAGGATGTCGCAGCAACTGTTGAACAGGTTTTTTATTTTTATTGTTGCTGAGAGTTGTCCCTAGTGTTGCAACTCATACTGGATTGGATGTATAATCAGAGTTGTGGTCATGGTTTTAGGTAATGCAAATTGCAGACAGGGGAGCAGATATTGTAAGGATAACGGTTCAAGGAAAGAAAGAAGCAGACGCATGTTTTGAGATCAAGAACTCCCTTGTCCAGAAAAAGTAATTAACAATTATTTTTCTCGTAAATATTTAATTTAGCAAGCTCTTTTCCTGCTTTTAATGTTCGACTAAAGAAAATAATTTATTCTGCAGTTACAACATACCTTTGGTAGCTGATATTCATTTTGCGCCGTCTGTTGCTCTGCGAGTTGCTGAATGCTTCGACAAAATTCGCGTGAACCCAGGAAATTTTGGTAAGGCTTATGAATTTTTATCGATTTGCCACTGCAATGCTATATAGCTGGATCTGTTTGCTTAACACGTAAAAGTATCTCGCAGCTGATAGGCGAGCCCAGTTTGAGAAGTTGGAATTCGATGAAGATGACTACCAGAAAGAGCTGGAGCACATTGAGCAGGTCAAAAAATATTTAATTAAGTGTCCTAATCACTCGTAGTGCCGAACCATTTAGTTAAAAAATTGAAAGAGACCTGCTATTTGTTATGCAAATTGTATAATCGTCCTCAGAGTTCTCTATCTCACTATCACATTGCCTTTTAGCTGACAACAGTAATTTGCTTAACTAGGTCTTCACTCCATTGGTTGAAAAATGCAAGAAGTATGGGCGGGCAATGCGCATTGGAACAAACCACGGAAGCCTTTCAGATCGAATTATGAGCTACTATGGGGATTCTCCAAGAGGAATGGTAAACCAATGTACTCTGAAATCGTCCCCTGAAATTTGGGGAGGATCTACGCCAGACCTGCTTGCATCGCATAAAAATTCTCAGTGTTCCCTTGAGTTGAATGCCTATATAAGATATTCCCCTGATAAAATATTTTGTCCTCCAATGGCTCATAAAAGATTTTTGACTCATGAAAATTTATGAAAAAAATAATACTTAAACCTTTTATATAAATGGCCTGCTTGGAAAAGCATTATGCTTAACATTTTTTTATTCTGTGACAGGTTGAATCTGCTTTTGAGTTTGCAAGAATATGCAGGAAACTGGATTTTCACAACTTTGTGTTTTCAATGAAAGCCAGCAATCCCGTAGTGATGGTTCAAGCTTACCGACTACTAGTAGCTGAAATGTATGTTAACGGTTGGGATTATCCGTTGCACTTAGGAGTAACTGAAGCTGGGGAGGGTGAGGATGGACGGATGAAATCAGCCATTGGCATTGGGACTCTTCTTCAGGTAGCACATTGCTCAAACTGGTATTCCTACTCAACATGTATTCTCATAATTGCTCTCAAAAATCGGCGTCTAAAGTGTTCAATCTCTCTCTCAATTATACTTTTAGAGCATGCTAAAATCTCTCTACTTTTTATGCACGATTATTTCCCAGGATGGTTTGGGTGATACAATCAGGGTTTCTCTCACAGAGCCACCGGAGGAGGAGATAGACCCATGTCGGAGACTAGCTAATCTTGGCATGAAAGCTGCTGAGCTTCAAAAAGGAGTGGTATATGTTGAAAGTTTTTTCTTATAACTTTGGATTACCATTATTATGTCATACTTTCTTCAGCAAAATGACTTTAATGCACCCTGCATTCTCGATAGGCACCTTTTGAGGAGAAGCACAGGCGTTATTTTGATTTTCAACGTCGTACCGGCCAGTTACCAGTTCAAAAGGAGGTAATTTTTCTTGTGAAGTGTACTTGTCTGCTCAGAAACGGCTTCTCCTCGTGCTTGATATGAGAGAAGAAGAAATAATTGATTTAACAATGCAGGGTGAAGATGTGGATTACAGAGGTGTTCTGCATCGTGATGGTTCTGTTCTAATGACAGTCTCCCTTGAACAATTGAAGGTA
The DNA here is from genome assembly GCA_006409495.1 of Sedum album. Taxonomy (NCBI): domain Eukaryota; kingdom Viridiplantae; phylum Streptophyta; class Magnoliopsida; order Saxifragales; family Crassulaceae; genus Sedum; species Sedum album. The sequence goes on from QZGG01001099.1 coordinate 9,027, forward strand.
CAGACGTACAGTCTCTTAAAAGTGAAAATATATACACCTTAAGCTATCATTTTTAACTTCCTCATGTTATCAACCAGACGCCTGAACTTCTGTACAAATCATTAGCCGCGAAGCTTGTGGTTGGCATGCCTTTCAAGGTTTTGTTCTTTTGCTAATTCTCAAATTGTGGCTCATATTTTTAATATTCTGCCACGCATTAAAAAAACTCCAATGTCACTCAGGACCTTGCAACAGTAGATTCTATTCTTCTGAGGGAGCTTCCACCAGTGGATGACAGTACCTCTGTAAGTACTTTCTTTCATGTCCTACACAAATTAAAAAACAGAGGACATTTTACCTTATCAATTTCCATTTTCAGTTATGAACTTTTTGTTGGGATTGGTAACTTGCATTAGTGATTTAACTTTATTTTATCTTACCTCCAGCGGCTTGCACTCAAACGTTTAATTGACATTAGTATGGGGGTCATAGCTCCTCTATCGGAACAACTGACAAAGCCATTGCCAAATGCAATGGTTCTTGTAAATCTCAAGGAACTCTCAACTGGTGCATACAAGCTTTTGCCAGAAGGTGGGTTGTTTTTTGCTGTAAAATGCCATTTCTCGATTACTTGAGCCAGTACTGTGTTTCTAACTTTTGAATTCTCATATCTATTCAATCATGTAATAGGTACTCGATTGGTTGTAACTGTAAGAGGAGATGAGGCTTATGAAGAACTAGAAATTCTTAAGGACATTGATGCTACAATGATTCTGCATGATTTGCCCCAGTCTGAGGAAAAAATTAGCAGAGTGCATGCAGCAAGGAGGTAAGCTTTTGATTAATTGTTAAATTCCACCTAGAAGATGATAACTGTAAGGCACAGTAAGCGTTTTTGTGCTATCTGCCTCTCGCAACTGAGAAGTATTTTTTACCAAGATCAGACTTAATTATTGTTGACTTTGAGGTTGGTTTTTCTCTGTTATGTGGCTGCAGGTTATTTGAGTTTCTGGATGAGAACAACGTTAACCTCCCAGTCATTCACCATATACACTTTCCCAAAGGCTTGCACAGGTACTTATCGTACTGTTTAAACACACTTCTAACTTTTAGTTAAGGCAAGAGCCGAATCATGTGTAGCCATGGGCCCATGGGGTTGCAATGTCTTATTTTTGCGCAGGGACGACTTGGTCATTAGTGCTGGTACAAATGCAGGAGCACTGCTTGTGGATGGACTAGGAGATGGACTCCTCTTAGAAGCCCCTGACCAAGATTTTGATTTTATACGTAACACCTCTTTCAACCTGCTTCAAGGTTGCAGAATGCGTAACACAAAAACGGTAAGCAGCTTTTACATGCCAACACTTGGACAAACTAGTATCAGAGTCTAATGTCGTTGAAATATGTTCAGGAGTATGTCTCGTGCCCATCCTGTGGTAGGACCTTGTTCGACCTTCAAGAAATAAGTGCAGAAATCCGAGAAAGGACTTCACATTTGCCTGGAGTTTCAGTAAGACCTTCCTCCCCATTATTATTAGCTAGCTGTAGCAACAATGCAACATTTACCATATGTTCTTTCAGTTTACTATTCAAAACATTTCAATCTTCCTGTGGTTTGTTCACCTCAACGATATCAGATTGCAATCATGGGGTGCATCGTCAATGGACCTGGGGAGATGGCAGATGCAGATTTCGGGTACGTAGGCGGGTCCCCTGGAAAAATCGACCTTTATGTTGGAAAGGTATTTTCAGTATATATCCCCTATTCATTCACTCTAGTTTCTTCCAACACGATAAAAATAAAAAAAATTCAATCTGGCACTAGGATGTGGTAAAGCGTGGAATCGCAATGGAGCAAGCCACTGATGCCTTGATCCAACTGATCAAGGATCACGGCCGGTGGGTGGAGCCACCAACTGAAGAATAAATGATGTGGCCAATATTGATATACAAAATCAGACCATCTATTTATGTTGTAATGGTTTTAACAACACACAATCTGTTGAGTGTTTATTACATTGAATCAGAATGTATAATTCAGTCACGAATAAAATTTACCAGTTACATGAAAATCAGAATGTCTATCCTGTATTTCAACAAGTGGCAAATTTGCCAAATCGCGTATTTCAAGAAGTGTTAATGCTCTGCATTGTGGTTCCATTAAAGGCCCAGTGGCAGGGGATTGGTTCGAGGCCTGTCTGGAGATCTTGGCTCGTCATCGCAGGTGGAGGGTGGAGTTTATTCCCAGGGAGATGAATGTGATTGCGGACTTAATTGCAAATGCTTCGAGAAGGCTTAGATGGAGCTGGAGCGTAGACGATAGTGTCCCTAGAAATATCGGAATTGATGGGAGGATAGTTAATGATTGGGGCGCTGATTTCTGATGTGCCGGGGTGTAAAGTTTTTATGCTTTCTTCATTTGCTGCGTGCTTTGTTGGTGGGGTTTGCGGTCTGGGTTTTCCCAGACCGTGTGTGAATCAAAAAAAAAAAAAAGAAGTGGCAAATTGACCGACATTCAGAGTAAGATAAAACATGTTTGTTCACGTTGAACACGTCAAATCCATTCACCGTCTACAATGTTATTCAACAAAATTACCATCCCGGATACACATGCAGAGTCCGGGATCATGTGCATTTGTGCAGATTGACTTTTTAACTATTTGTATTTTTCACCTAACTATATGCTCATTTCAATATGCATTTGTGCAAGTAGCTAAACGACAAAAATTAAATTGTGTGAATTGCTTGATCCAACGGCTCAGATCATAAATCGCAGAGATCGCACGCCACGTAAGGGGCGTAAATGATCGTTCCTCTAGACATACAAGCTAGCAATTCAATTGAGATATGGAAAACTTGACACATAAAAGGTTGTTCAACTCTTCAACACCAAAAAAGAGGATATATATTACAAAGTGCGTCTCGAGATACCGATGAACAAATACACGAGGAGTTGGTCTCTTGCTCTTCTTATCCTCTCTTATTTGATGCTCTTTTATTTCACTGCCCAGAAAATTGAAGCATCAGATAATGTAACATGTATTTATATCTTTCACAAAACTGAATACACATTTCACCTTAACGGCTTTCCAACACCAGATAAGCAGGTTCAGTGGATCATATTCTGCCAGCAAACTTTGCAAGGCCATGAAAGATGTTATAGGCCAAGGCTAAGGCAGCAAGCTCCATGGTGATAGGGGTGAGTTTTGCGACATAACAGCAAAATTGATAGAAAGGGAAAGAAGTTAGGCAGATTTTACCCATTTCAAGAAAAATAACTGAATAAGCCAAAACCACCCCGACTAGGTAGACTGAAGTGATTCTGTGAGTGATAGAAAGCATCGAGCTGGACTGTGGCTTATAGATAGGAAGATGGGGTGATAGGGGCCGAAGGCTCATAATTTTAGCTGACTGTTCTATGTTTCCTGGAGTCTGCAAAAGAAATAGATATAGATGAAATTAAAGGCCAAATCTAATACTTGACATGAATATCAAAATTCAAAACACTACACTTGAAATTCGTACCGCTGCAGGGTTAGGGGATTCATTGGTGGAAGGAGTTCCTGTGACAAACAATATTGGTACCATTTCATATTAAATCAAATATATAACGATGCTGGTACTAACTACCATGTGAAATTGCAAGCGATATGGTGAGTGCATATCAAAACGAAAGATATTCGAGCACTCTTAGTGTGGTCCGCGACTTAGTGCGGAGTTGTCTATGGTAAATAAGTCACACAACCATTTTGCACATGCAACAAATTAATGAAATAATTTACTTAACTGATTCAAGGATACCCTAAGAGTCCAGGTTATACTTATAAGCAATCAGCTTTTACCGATTCTACTTTTTGCCAAATGATGTCACTAACATGGGGACCGAAATGAATATCTGCTTAAGAATATCACAACACAACTGAATACTTTACAAACGACATTACTTTATTGCATGGAGGTTTAACATACATACCCGCAGAAGAAAGATGTCGCATGCCAAATTGCAACTGCAAATTGAAATCGGCAGCAGCAAGGATTACTATGAGAAATGACACCATCAAATGAAAAATGATCTGGCCCTTACCTGGAGCATTGATCGACTATTCATCTCAGCTTTCATGAAAAGAGAATGCCTATAAAACAGAGTGATGCATTAGGCTGTAAACTAACAAAAGGCTAATTTGGGAGTTCAAGATTATCGAATACAAACACCAAGATGATAAGCTGGCAGAAAAAGCCTAAGTCATTTACAACAAGCGATAATGATTACTAAACATCAAGTTATTAACTAACCTGAGCAGTCCAACATCAGATTCTTGTACAGGACTCTCTGCACTGGAATTTCTGAGTTACAAAATATACAGAATCAAACACCACATAATGCTACACAAGTTATTAGAAACATACCTGGATATGGTATTAGAAACGGAAGAACCTACTTATAAAAAGTGAGTGCGAAAGTAACACAACAAAAATAAAAACTTTCATCTCAAATTCCAAACAGCCACCATTTACAACACAAACCACAAATGACACCAATTCTTGCATTCATTTTTATCATCATATCTACCACTACAGTTCAAATCAATATACAAAGATTCACATGAAGTTCAATTTCAAAACTAATTCCATCAACTTCATCACAAAATCACATCACTAAACCAAATCATCCATTTCCAAACACTAAATCATCTCCAAACCATTTCAATCAAAACTGCAATTGTAAACACACCATACTCACAAATTCAATAAGCACATCCGATCGATCCTAAAAAAACTAAAACCACAACTCAACGACTCTTATCAAATATTCACCAAAACCTTACCGCGAAACATGCCCGGAGATGCCATTCACAGTCCTGAGCTGAGCCCTAAGGATCGAAGATGCCCTTCCAAGTCTACAGAGCGCCATCGGGTTTTCAAACCAACCGCCGACCGTCAAAAATTGAATCGAAATAGAACGCTGAAGATCGACGACGCGCAGATAACAATCAAAGACTCGGAATTTCCTTCGAATTATTAAATTTAATTAAAAATAATAATTACGGAAGAAAAACTGGGCCGTTTCATTGGGCCATCTCGACGGACTCGAGTCAAATAATGTACGGTCGAACAAACTTATATGCATGGAGGGAGCAGCGCTGCTATTTGCTGCGAGGACCAAAACGATGTCGTTTTGACGTTTTTTACTATAACTCTATGTCATTTTGAGTGAACTTTTTACCAAAACTACGTAATTTTAGCTCGCAGCAAATAGCTTTAGCTGCGCTGGATCTAATTCCGGAGCGAGCAAGATGCTTCAATTCTGGTACCAGGAGATATCATCAGCATAAAGATTGACCAGTCAGCTCTTACGACAGGAGAGTCACTTCCTGTTACAAAGAACCCATCGGATGAGGTTTTTTCCGGCTCAACGTGTAAGCAAGGTGAGATTGAACCTGTTGTCATCGCCACTGGGGTGCACACCTTTTTTGGCAAGGCTGCACATCTGGTAGACAGTACCAATCAGGTTGGGCACTTTCAGAAAGTTCTTACCTCCATCGGAAACTTTTGTATTTGCTCGATTGCTATAGGTATGGTTATTGAGATCATAGTCGTGTACCCTATTCAGCGTCGGAAATACATAGATGAGATCATAGTCGTATTGCTTCTTGCTGCCAGGGCTTCAAGGATGGAAAACCAGGATGCCATTGACACTGCTGTTGTTAACATGCTTGCGGATCCAAAAGAGGTATCTTGGCAGCTCTTCAGTTTTGTTCTTAGTTTTCAGCTGAGTGGCACTTCCTTGTAATGTCAGATATTTTCCTGCAGGCACGGGCTGGCATTATGGAAGTTCACTTTCTTCCATTTAATCCTGTAGACAAGAGAACAGCTCTGACTTACATTGAAAGTGATGGAAAATGGCATCGTTCTAGCAAAGGAGCTCCTGAACAGGTTTATTTTTTATTGTGCAATTGCTTTAACTTTATCTTTGCTGTACTAAGTATGAATAGTACTACTGAGAAACAAAAGTTCTTGTGATCAGATTATTTCCCTTTGCAATTGCAAAGAGGATGTAAAAAGGAAAGTGCATGCTGTGATTGATAAATATGCTGATCGAGGACTCTGTTCATTGGCTGTTGCAAGACAGGTATGTCATAGTTTGCAATGCGTTAATAATGAATCTCATTACAGTTATCACTCATTTCTCTATAGGAAGTACCAGAGAAGAGCAAAGACAGTCCTGGAGCACCATGGCAGTTTGTTGGCTTTGGTATATTCCCAACAATATATCGGTCATTCTTTGTTTGATTCACCTCTTCAACAGATCTACGCAGTTTCAATCACCATACGTATTGTGGTATGTACCATCGTGAATTCGGAAATCCTGTGCAACCTTTACCTAAAATATCTAATCAGTGTTCAACGTCTTAATTTTGTATTTAGTGAAAATTGCAGTTTGGATTCATGTTTATTGCTCTTATCTGGCAATATGACTTCGCACCTTTCATGGTTTTGATCATAGCAATCCTGAATGATGGTGAGTTGACAACATATATACACGGTAATATTGGCTTTTTAGTATAATGCAAATCATGCCTGATCTTATATATAATGCAGGTACCATATTTGTGGAAACAAAATGGAGATGATGGCAGCACTATACTTGCAAGTCAGCATTATCAGTCAGGCCCTCATATTTGTTACTAGGTCCCGCAGCTGGTCCTTTGTGGAACGCCCTGGGCTGCTTTTAATGAGTGCTTTCCTTGCGGCTCAACTGGTAAGGATTTTTGTTTCCTTATCCTGGTGGCTTTTATAGTTTTAGTTCCACCCAAAAATACTAAGGAATCACATGGCAAGGATGCTTGAGCATCCCATATTTGGCTAAGGAAATGTGACATCATCCTCCTGCTGAAACATAATTAACTCAGCAACCTTTGTTATATTGAAACCTGGAAGTTTTTTCCATTTTGAGATATGTACTGCTGTTGACAGGTTGCAACTCTAATTGCTGTTTATGCACATTGGACGTTTGCTTAAGGGCACGGGATGGGGTTGGGCTGGCGTCATTTGGATTTACAGTATTGTTACCTACATTCCTCTTGATGTTTTGAAGTTTGCCATTCGGTATGCCCTAAGTGGGAAAGCCTGGGACACTCTGTTAGAGAACAAGGTATGTTTCTACAAACTTAACTTAATACATGGTCTTAAAGCTCAACATCTCCAAAACCATCGATATTAATCATGGCTTTTTGTTTTAATTTATTATTTGATCATCAGACTGCCTTACTACTAAGAAGGATTATGGAAAAGAAAAAAGGGAAGCACAGTGGGCCGCTGCTCAAAGAACTCTCCATGGTCTTCAGCCCCCAGAAACTACTTCCCTGTTTCAAGAAAAGAACAGTTATAGGGAGCTATCAGAGATTGCAGAGCAAGCTAAGAGGCTTGCTGAAGTTGCGAAGTATAAAAAATCATCTTACATTTGCATCAATTATGTGGTAGTTTTGAGTTTGATATAAGTACAGAATTCCTGTCGTATTATCTGGTATCTTATTTCATATGTTTCTGGTTCATGTTTAAGGCTGCGAGAGCTGCACACACTGAAGGGACATGTGGAGTCATTAGTGAAGCTAAAGGGATTAGACATCGATACCATCCAACAACACTACACTGTCTAGGCCTCTAGAGTTTGCAACTCAAAAGAATCAGGTTGCTACTACTGCTTGATATAACTACAATTACACGGACTTCAACAAAAAATTAGAAGACAACACATGTCATGTTTTAGTTGTCATTGGGTCTACTGTAATCTTATTATACAAGTACTATTAGCGCTAGGTATATAGAAAGTACCCTTGCAGCAAGATGATGAAAATGGCGAATGAGGCCGTAAAGTCGCCTCTTGTCTGTTGTCTGATCTCGTTATAAACACTAGTGTTTGAAAAATCCGACATCACAATCATGTGATGCTTTGTTTTCATCTTACTCTTAACCATATTAACTGTCAAATGCATATCCAACAGCCTCAGCTCAATGAGCACGCCACTCAGGCACTCACTCTCATACTAAATTACTGTCTACTGTTCACAAACAATAAACTGTCATCTAACTGTAAAACCTTTCAGTCATCAACCATCCACTTCAAAACTTCAGTTTTTTAATCAAAAAATTTAATTTCTTTACATTTTTACAATAGAGAAAATTAGCAAAAAGCAAGAAAACACACACAAAATTGCAATATTACTCAAATTTTCTCATTACATTAAAATAAAAATAAATAATTAATTAATTAAAAAAACACGGCAAGCGAGAGCGAGAGACCAAAAAGGAAAGAGAAACACGAAGAAGACGAGGAAGAAGAGAAGAGAGCAAAAACAAAGTGTTTCTGTTGTTGATATTTGTTCTTGTTTTCCAAATTCGTGTATTTCCCAATTCCCAGCAGCTGCGAGTATCGACCGATCTCACAATCGACATCCCAATCTCGTCAATCAATTTCTCCTCGCAATCTGTAAATCTCCATTGCCAACGTTCCCTCTTTTTCATACCTGCCAGCAACACCCTCTAACCATTTACCCAATTCCGGCACGCAAGATCCTTTCTTTATTCAATTTTCAGGTCAGACTCGTTGGATTTTGCTTAAAGTTTCGAAATTGGGCGGGTGGGTGTTGTTGGATTTTGATATTTGGGTTGAATTGTTTGCGATCCTGTTTGTGCGTGAAACTGTGTTTGATTTTATTTGACTGTTGTATTTGTTCTTGATTTGATTGTTGAATTTGTGGTGGTGTGTTTGCTGTGTGTGCAGTTTTGAAGCTGATCCGAGATTAGGGTTTTGAGGGATTGGATTGGAGTGGTTTTTCTTGGATTTTAGAGTTGCTGGGGTTTCGCAGGATCTGGGAGTTAGGGTTTGGGTGGATGATGAATATAGGGCTACTTGGAATTGTATTTGTGTGGAGTGTTGTATAGGTTTAGTGTTAGCGGTTTCGAAGTTTCTTGCTTTTTTGGTTGAGGTGTATAGTGTATGAAGTTGAGAGATGCAGCGGCAGAAACAGCAGCAGCAGAGTTCGCGTATTGATCTGGCGGAGCTGAAAGAAGAGATTGTGAAGAGGATTGGGATGGAGAGATCACGGCAATACTATTATTATTTGAATAGGTTATTGACTCAGAAGTTGAGTAAGAATGATTTTGATAAGTTGTGTATGCGTGTGATTGGCAAGGAAAATCTCTCCTTGCATAATCAATTGATTCGCTCTATTTTGAAGAATGCATGTGATGGAAGAGTTCCTCCCATTGTGTGTGACGTTGGTGGCCCTGGTGCAAAATCAGATATTGATGATAGATGCAAGCAAAACAGTTATGCAGGTTTAGGGCAAACCGTACCTTGGTCAAACGGAGTGGTGTCCCCTAAGAAGAGTAGGACTAATATCCATAAATTAAAAAACAAGCAGGGCTTGATTGGATCTAACGGAAAGTTGGACAATGCATCGCATCTGGTTGCTGCTACAAACATTAGCAATTGTAGGATTGGTACGGAAAATGGGGACGTTGCTATAACTCCTTGTAATTACCAACGGCCAGTAGGCCCTGTGCAACAATCGCACGGCTTTTACGAACCACATATGAGTGAAAGGGAGTTGTTAATTCACCATCCTAGGGAAAGACTTGGCCTACATGAATCAACAGATATCGGATATGCTTCACGTAAAGATGGGTTATCTAAATCTCCTCTTCATGCTCCTCTTGGAATCCCATTTTGCAAATATAGTATTGGCGGGTCCCATAAACCTTTTTCAGCAGCAGGCGTTATTAACAGCGTCAACATTTGCTCTGATAGTGGTAGCGTACCTGATTCGGAATCATTGCAGAAGAGTATGGAGCAAATAGCAGTTGCTCAAGGTCTTGAAGGAGTGTCTTTGGAATGTGCAAATATTTTGAATAGAGGACTTGATATTTACTTAAAAAGATTGATAACATCTTGTGTTAGCCTGGCGGGTGGGAAGTCAGGAATAGGGAGCGCAAAACAAGTTTCTCAGAAGCAACAGATTCAAAGCAAGCTTTTGAATGGACTATTACCGAGTAATCATCACTATATGCAAAATAATGGTGGTCCTACTGAGATACTGCCAGAACGTAAAACATTTAACTCTATGTCAGTTCTTGATTTTAAAGTGGCCATGGAGTTGAATCCCCAACAACTCGGGGAAGACTGGCCGTTGCAGTTGGAGAAGATAAATAGGGATCAATTTACCGAATAAGTGAAAAGTACATAAGTCAGTGTTTATGTGAAATATGTTTGGTATCAGCACTTTTGTCTTGGTTGCTGTTTTCATATCTTAAGGCAGCCTTGATGTGGTCAAAACTGCTGCCTTCGTCTCAAACGAGGCAGGTAAAGAAGCAGGTCTTCAGCCAAATGATCTGCTTCTGATGAAGAAACCCCTTGTCGTCAAGAATATGTTGCGAGTGATGAGCATGAGTATTGACAAACTGTACGTCCACAGTTAACTTCCCATTATATTTCAAAATTTCTTGTTGGCTATACCTGCTATTATTTTGATCTTTAGTATCTGATGTAATTTACAGGCGATGAAATGGAGCTCGTGACGGTTGAAATTGTGGTGTTGCCGACAAAAGGTATAATCATTCGCACTTCATTTTATGTATAGAAAATCTTTTACATGTGTTTTAACGGTATTGGAGTTATCAAAGGCCATTAGCAATTGCGTAGTTCCTTTTCGATTTTAATCATCATGATTAATATACACATTATTTTGTGTGTCTATTATTCTTTGTCGAAGATTAAATAATTAGATCTGTCGAAGTCATCTATTTATTAGTATTTAGTATGATTGAAAAAGTTTAAACTGGTCACACTTTCCAGTTGCTAGGTAATTTGAAAAAAAACATATATCATTGATTTTGATATTGCTTTAACTTACTTGAAATTCGCTACTACAAAATGCTTATAAGTTGGCTGCTAGTTCTTAAAATTTAGTTTACCTTTTTTAGTAGAAAATTTACTTGGTTATGTGTATACTTGTGCTTGTTTCACACGGTGAAATAATAAGCCAAGCACGTGATGGTTTGTCTTCAATGGTCTTTTGTTTACATTAAATGAGCTTATTTTGCTGAAATGATAGAATTAACAGGGAATGAACTGCAATGAACAAGTCCAGCACAATCCAACGGCAGGCTGTTGAAGTTCATCCAAGAATAGCATTTCATTTTAAAGCTCATATGGCAGAGCTGTTTGAAAAGGTCAGTTCTGTTCGCATAATGTTTCATAGCTATTTCTTCTTCTTTTAAACGGGCTCAAACTCATAGAATTATTACAAGATATTAGCTCTCGGAATGGACAATGAAATAGTTGACTCTCTGTATGATCCTTTTAGGTTTGGAAAATACTTCTGATAGTTTACTAAACTGGTTCTTCTGGATGTATATCTTACATTATCTTTTTTTTACGTATTTCCTTTAAAAATCAAACACTTCGCATGACCCTTTTTTACTAAACTTTTTGCTTTGGCAAACTTGCTGTATAGCTTAGCTTATTATTAGCGAATCAGTGTTGTTTCGTTGTATGCTTATTGCTTACTATTTGCTTTTCTCTGTAATAGCCTTATCTATGACGTTGTTCACACGTGATAATATGCTCAGTTCAGTTTATTAGTACTGTTAATCATTACTTGTTCATGTTGTGCATCTTCTCTTTTGCTTTGAGCTCCTGTATTGAGTTTTATTTAGCTGCCTTAAGGATGGATCCTTCATAACCCTTTCTGCATATGTAATGAACAGAGATGGAAGATGAGGGTATGGTGCTGACAAATCTGTATATAAAATATATCCCGACTAGAAATATCATTGAGGTAAAATAAAATGCCCATCCATGGTTCCATTTCAACATGCTTACATATGTAAACATACTAAATGTTATGAAATTTTGTCTTTCCTTCTAGCGCCAACCAAGCTTCGACTCCCATGAACATGTTCAAGCGGCAGCCAAAAAGAGTGAAACGAGCATTGACATTGTTGATAGTACCACCAAAAGCTGTCAAGTTTGGGTCATAAGTTTAGTCCCTAACGAAGGGAGTGTAAAGGAGGCCAAGAGCAGCATATACGTTATCCGAATTGTAGACTTTAAACTTTTTTGAACAGTGACATTTCTTATCCCTGAGCAAATGTAAACAACTAAGTTCCATCTTCCAACCTTGTAAAACAAAACATGTGTCACCGTTGAAAAGGTTTTAAATTTCAAGGAAACCCTTTATGGGTTTATTGACTGAGGTCATCATATCTGTGCAATGTACATGAGTGCATACAAGCGCATGTATGTAGAGTAAGACTGTTTTCTATAAATAACAGACCTGGAATCAACTAAACTATGTAGACGAAGAGGTTGCGGAGGACTTGCAGATAGGGCACCAGTTCTTCTGCCGCAACCATTGATCGATACATTCTACATGGAAGCTGTGTTTGCAGTGCAGCCTGCCCATTTCGTCTCCAATGTCATACTCTTCTTGGCAAATGCTACACTTTGTGTCATCTTCATTTCTGTTCGAGTCTGAGAAACTAGCATGTAAAGATTTAGGGTTGTATTCGCTCTTGCTGATGCTTTTAGATATTGCTTCTTCTGATAGCGCAGTGCTTACGGAACCAATCCTCTCTTCTAGAGCAAGTAATTCCTGACAAAGGCAACACATATCAGACTGAAGTGGAGGAAGGAGGGATAAATGAAATTTTTTGATATTTTGTAGGGTACCTCGTATGACATGCCGTCTATATCAAGTCTCATGTCTCGATGTTGATCGTGGAAACTCAAGCCATTCAGAAATAGATTTGATTCCAGAGCCATTAGTTGCTAAAGGAAAATACAATCAAGCAATTATTAGAAATTCCCAATGGCTGAAATTATACCCGCAGTAAAACAATATATTACCTCAAACGAGATCTCTTCATCATGCTCAATCTGGTCGAGTGCCAACAACACCTGTATTAAGAATTGTATTGTGATAAATGACAGATAAAAATGAGACTTTAGTACTTATGGACTAGAGTTGTACACATGAGGGACAAAACAGAAATGCTACCTCAGCAATTCCACTTATGTTATAGTGTCTGAAGCCTTCATGATCAGTAAGAGTACTTGAGCGTGAAACTTCTGATGGACCGGATAAATTTCTACTGTGCGAGCTTTCGGTCGTATTTGGACGACTGGAATTTTGTGCTCTATGAGGGCGACTGGTTGCAGAAAGTGAGTATGGCAATCTGCGCATACGCTGATCTGTGGAAGATTCATGCTGAGACATCTGGGATGGATTACGGGATGTAGAAGTAGAGGGATCTGACCTACGAGTCCTTACCGAGGCACTAACATTATCCATAAAACTTGTTTGTGAACGCCGGGCTGGTCTTGTATCTGATATTGAGATGGCACTCCGTGTGTTGAGAGTGTGTGTATTTTCAGCAACTGTTGGCTGCTTGGCTCTTGAAGAGGAGCTGCTTTCTCCTTCGGAACTTCTCTTTTTCAACAATGGTTTCCTGGTGCTTGTCGCGGAGTCTGAAGCAGAAACAACCGGAACAGAACTACAGCGTAAGTATCTTAAACCAGGTCTCGGTGTACACGCATTGGGTCTAGATAATTGAGGGGAACTTTTAGATACCCCAGATGCTCTTGAACCAGAATGAATTGAACCAACGGCTGATGTTGGCTTTTTGAGAAAGGTCTTTTTAGGTCTAAAGTTGGTTCTATACTATGGCTACCAATCTCCATCAATGTACTTTCATCGCTCTGAGATTCTATCTGATCAATCAGAGCAGGCGACGAAGGGCTGGAATTGCAATATCAGCCTCTTGAATGACTACTAGAGTTGCTTCTACTCGTGGACGAAGCTGTATCTGATGGTGAATTGTTCCGATGTCCTCGAAATTGTTTCACAGGAATAATACCTTTTGCGGCTACCTTTGAGGAATTCACAGTCATCTCCTTGCCATTCGGAACACCTTGATGACGATGGTTCAAGACTTTTTTCTTATCCAAACTCACATTCCGTGTACTCCTTGCAGAATTCAATCTGCCACTGCATCCAATGCGATTGCATAACTGAGTATCCTCATCCGAAATTTTACTACTATCTCTGGAGACAGGTCGAGTACCTCTCTTCAATACACTAACCTTCTCAGCACCTCGCCTACCAAAATTTTCAGCCATTAAGTAACTACGGCAAGTTTCCTGCAAGAAACATAATAAATTCATATTCAGAAGCTATGTAAATCAATGAGAAATCACAGCTCATCATAACATAATTCAGGATAAGTTAGTTGGCATGATCAAATCACAATCCACAACTTCATCAAACCATTATGCCAACAACAATACGCATACATCCCAATTACTCAACGTTCATATCCACTGAAATGCAAAAAACGAAAATACATCAAATTTGCCATGACATCTTACCAAATACAATTATAATCAAAACCAAAGAGATAATCTCGGCCACAAAAAAGCCATCAAAAAGTCACAAAACCCGAGTTCAAAATCAAACAGCTCTCTACATACACACCTTACTCCATCAGAATTTTTAACCAGGAGCAACCAAGGAGAACCTAATACCAATAAATACCGAAACCATCATGCGTCAACCAAACCAACCATGAATCCTGTGAGCCACAAACAGCTGTACCATAGGTCCATAACTACGCCAAAATTAAAACCAAACACCCTTTTGGCTATAAACAATACCAGAAAGCAGCTGCATAACTCTCCTAATCAATACCAAACCAAAAAGAATGAAAGAACACAAGAATATAAAAAAGAGACAACCTTTTTTCCAAAAGACAACCAAACTCAAACCTCATCATATACAAACAGATGGCTGCTGTCGCATAAAATAAGGATTCGATTAGTTAATAAAACCTATTTGAAGGGTCTCGTTTGAATCGTTCTCACAAACTCAGAACCACATAAAAATCGCACTTACCCAAAAATCAAATTCAATCCACCACACAACTCATCAAACTCAGACCAAAATCGGTTAAACCCTAAAACTAAACACCACCCCAGATCAAAGTTGGAAACTTTTCAACCAATCAACCAAAACCCAGAATCTGTAGATTCTCTTTTTAACCAAAAACGCGGAATTGATACTAAAATCGTATCTTTGCATCGGAGTTTACGAAAGGGATGAAAAACATTCTCTTGCGATTATTGTCTACCTTTTTCCGGTCTTCGACGAAAAGTCTACAAACCCCAGAAATCGTTACAATGGAGAGAGAAAGAGATTGGATGATTCGAGTTGCTTGGTTTTCAGATAAAACGCGAAATGAGTATATAAAATGTTGGATTTAGACACGAAACAGTGGACCGGACCGGCTCGATGTCAGTCACACGTGTGCCGTATTAGATGGTATCAACCGTTGGATTAGATTGGGTTTGTAATCGACGGTTGAAAATATGAGACGTCATCAAGTTGGTTTCGTGGACTTCCGTGTATCTGGACGGAAGTGTCAACGCTGAGCCGAGCCAAGCCAAGGTGAATTAACCTAAGTATTACAAATTCGGATCCGGGGCAGCGCTGCTATTTGTTGCGGGTATCAAAACGACGTTGTTTTGACGTTTTTTAGTATTACCCTTTATAGTTTTGAATGAATCCTTTATTAAAACTACGTAGTTTTGGCTCGCAACAAATAGGTTTAACTGCACTGTATCTAATTCTAAGTATTACGTGCCTAAATTGGTATGCTTAGTACTTTTATTAAATGTAACGATTTTTTTGGAATTAATCGAATTTCGGGTAGATTAAGTTGATGTTCAGAGGTTTAGCTTTTAAAAAAACACCTTTCATGTACTAAATATAGAATTAAAATTAATGTAGTTCAAAAATGGAATAGTTTTTACGTTTTTTCTATGTAAAAGAAAATATTAAAACTTAAAATTATGATGCAGTAGAGTTTAACTCTAAAGAGATAAATTGGTTTTTATGAAAGGAATGATTTAATATCAACTATTGATTTAGATTATTCTAACGGTTGAGATTAATTTGATTTTTAATTATAATTAAACTGAATTAGTAAAAACACGATACGGTTAAGGAATGACGGTTATTAATATTAACCGTTAAATTTATAGAAATCAACGAACGAAGTGATATTCTTCTGTTTCATATTAATATGCTTGTCTTCTTAAACCTTTACCTGATGCAGTAATAATTTCATTCATCAATAACATTTCATTATCGATGAAGGATCATTCAAAATTGAATAAGACTGTGAAATGAGACCAAGTACGACGTCTCAATTTGTCGATAATTTAAAGATTTTTGTGGTCTTGAGTACTCAAAAAAACCTAATTCGTTAGATAATGTTTTAGATAAGATTAAGATATGAACAAATACACGAATGACAAAACTAAACTAATCCATGATGTGATCCTGTCCACATTAATAACCAACATTTGTAATAATAGAATAAATCATTTTCAATGAATAAAATCCTCAACGCTTGGGCCACTACGCACCATTCAAATTTGATTTTCGTTGATTAAACAACCAGTTCAGTTCTTCTCGACAACGGCTGCACGTATAATTTAGGCCGTTAGTATTCAACATTTAGGTTAGGTTTGGCAAAATAGTGACTCATTGCCATGTGTCATGAACCCATAAGCCCCACGTGTCGAGTGTAAATTAAACAGTTCTATAGCACATGGACATAAATGTGGGTGACTAGAGTGTGGTTTTTTTGATTATTAAAAGGTCAAATCTTGGTTTGAAATTTACGATGAATAAGGATAATAATGCAATGGGGTGATTATGATGAATAATAAATGGACTTGTTTTTAAAATGTTGGGAGGACACCAAATTTGAGCTCAGCATGTTGTGTCCATTGAGTTGGTGGCATTTGTTAATATAAATCAAGTATGGTCCCTACTCTAAAGTTATCGAGTCACCAATGTTGATTAGTTATAATACATGATTATATGTAGTTTATTGTGTTATTATAATTGACGAAACAATTAGTTTTGTAGTTAGGGATAGCCTCTACGTCCAGTAAGCCAACACAGCATCTTCAAATCTCCAGTCTGCTACAACATATGCAGTCATGCACCAGTGAAACTGTTGGAAGATGCACGACCACTTTTTTTGCTTACAGGTGTGTAAAGACTTAGTATGGTATGTTATAAATTGACTACAAAGCTAATAAGTCAGGATGGCCGAGCGGTCTAAGGCGCCAGTTTCAGGTATTGGTCCGAAAGGGCGTGGGTTCAAATCCCACTCCTGACAAATTTATTTTCTAAAATTTTATTTTAATTTCAGTACCCTTATATTCATTTACGTTCTTCTCTCATTAACCCTAAAAGGTTGAGCTTGACACTCAAGCACCAGACAACAGTCAACTTTCCTTCTAACTAAAAAACGCCAAACAATTTATAAATCCAGCTCAACCAAAACCAATACAAAGGTACTAGACCCAATTTGAACAAGAAAACCTTATGAACTGACCTCACAACCTGAGGACTAGCCTTACAACTTGAAAAACACTTAAACAAAGAATAAAATATAAACATTCAAGATAACTATCCTCATTCCTTAGTGAAAAGCTGGGAACCAAACTTCAGAGCATCCTTAGCCTCAAAGGCTGGTCACCTATCTTATATTTGAGTATCGTTCAGAAAAGGTCGATATCGAGGAAAATAGAGATTACCAGGAAAACATTGATCGCCAACGTATTGTCGATCCGCTTCCAAAGCTTTTCGAACCGTTACGTGAAGTTGGTTGATTTGTATAATAATAATTCAGGGGGAGAGTTCAAGTGCCAAAGCTGCATTGTTCTTTGGTGGAAAAATCTGAAGGTAACTTGCATTTGGTAGCAAGTTTCGAATGAAATGACATAAGCGGCTTAGGTTTCCTGACTGATCTATCTTGAGCCATAATTTTTCTCTATCTGCGGCCGGAACGCCCATAATCCTTTAATCCGAGGCAACCAAAAGAGATTCCATGAAAACCAGCAAATCATATACAACTGACAACCCGTTTCCATGCATGCGTGAAACCCCTGCCGCAACAAAAACTCCCAAGTGGTTTCGCAATAATGCCCTACCAAAAATATTTCCATTTTTGAATAAAAAAGCCATATTTAAAGTGTGTCCATCAATGCAGCCAGCAAGTGGTCCAACGGATAGGAGGACAAGATGTAGGATGTCCATGGATGCCGAAATGGTGCAAAATGAGTGTAGTTTGCATGTCCTCGATTTAAGGTTGGTTGATGAGGCGCGTTATACGAGGCGCCCACTGAATCCAAGCTCGCCAAATAGAAGAAGAAATGTCTAGCTTATATATAGAAGTAAAACCATGACTCACAAGCTTGAGCTTTTAAATACAAGGGACAACACATGCGCAAGGATCTACCACATCGTTCAACATGGTATCAGAGCTGATGGTGCGGCCTAGGACGAGTATGAAGCGCATGGGACGTGGAGAAGGGCGATAGTGAGGACACTCTGAGATAAGAAAGTAGTCAGGCAGTTGGAGACTAGCAGGGCCAGTAAAGAGTAGGGAGACTAAGGATTTCATAGGTCAAGACTCAATTAAAAGAGGGAGGTCCGAAGGGCGCACCTACGATGATTAAGCTTTACAAAGAGGAAGTAGCGAAGTAAAAGTTTGAGGGGGGCAGTGTGCCATTTCTACAAATTTAGAGGGACTGTTGAGAAGTAGTTATTTAAGAAATGTCTCATATTTCATTCAACATACAAACTTCCTCATCAGTAAGTAATCTCACTGCCTTTTTCAAAAACTCGGCAAACGGTTCCCCTCCAAAAGTATCACTATGTATCACTAACTGATTGTAGCTCAAGGATTAGCATGTGTCTTTTCATTATGCTCATCATCTCGATACTTTCTTCCGATGTCATTTTCTTAGTTTTACCCTCTAAGTTGTTCTTCATCACTATCAATATCCCAGACTTTTTCAGAGAGACCATAGCAAAGCTCATCATGTTCGGATGCAAAAAACTTACCGATAATAGTAAACTTATTGTATTTATCTCTAATTCTTTTGATTTTTTCTCTAATCTGATTTTTGTCAACCAAAAGAGGTCTAATAGCTTTTTTAGATACTTGTAATAAGCATCAGGGTTTACAGTTGATTTATACCTCGATCTTTAGTCTCAGTAAGTCCTTTGAACAAACCAATCTCGTCCTTCTACCTTGAGCTTTCGAGTCACAAGGGACCACATCCGTATATGAGCTAGTAATTTAACATGGTATTAGAGCCGATGGTGCGGTCTGGGACGAATCTAAAGAGTGTGGGACGTGATAAATGGAGAAGGGCACAAGTGAGGGCACTTTGAGATAAGAAAGTTGCAGGACAGCTAGAGACTGGCAGGACTAGTAATGTAGCGCTTAATCATCGTAGGGCAACTAAGAGTTCCATATGTCGCGATCTCGAGTAAATGAGGGAGTCACGTAGGGCGCACCTACGATGATTAAGCGCTACGAAGAGGAAGTAGCGAAGTAAAAGTTCGAGGGGGAGCAGTGTGCCATTTCTACAAATTTAGGGGGAGAATTGAAAATTAGCAATTTGAGAAATGCCCACATTTCATTCAACAAACAAACTTCCTCAACAGTAAGTAATTTCATTGCCTTTTCCAAGAACTTGGCAATCAGTTCCACTCCAAAGGTATCACTATGTCTCATTAATTTATTGTAGCTCAAGGAATTAGCATGTGTCTTTCCATTGTGCTCATCATCTCGATACTTTCCTCCGAGATTATTTACTTGGTTTCGCCCTCTAAGTTGTTCTTCATCACCATCAGTATCCATACTTTTTCAGAGGGATCATAGCAAAGTTCATCATGTTCAGATGCAAATACCTTACCGGTAATAGTATATTTATTTTATTTATCTCTCATTCTCTTGATTTCTTCTCTAATTTGATTTTTGTCAACCAGAAGAGGTCTAACAGCTTTTGTAATAAGCATCAAGGTTATCAGTTTGATTTATACCTCTATCTTTAGTCTCAGTATGTCCTTTGAGTTGTACAATCTCGTCTTTCTAGCTTGAGCTTTTGAGTCACAAGGGATCATATTCATATATGAGCTAGTCTAGTCAGAGCCGATGGTGCTGTCGTAGATGAGTATGAAGCGTATGAGACGTCATACGTGGAGAAGCGCAATAGTGAGGGCAGCTCGAGATAAAATAGTTACAGGGCAGTTGGAGACTGGCTGGGCCAGTGAAGATTTGTAGGGCGACTAAGTTTGCATAGGTCAGGACCTTGAGTAAAGGAGGGAGTCGCGAAGGGCGCACCTACGATGTTTAAGCGTTACGAAGAGGAAGTAGCGAATTAAAAGTTCGAGGGGGAGCCGCGTGCTATTTATACAAATTGAGGGAGAGTGTTGAGAAGTAACAATTTGAGAAGGTCCCACATTTCATTCAACATACAAACTTCCTAATCAGTAAGTAATCTCATTGCCTGTCCCAAGAACTCGGCAAACAGTTCGGCTTCAAAGGTATCATTATGTCTCACTAATTGATTGTAGTTCAAGGAATTAGCATGTGTCTTTCCATTGTGCTCATCATCTCGATACTTTCCTTCGATGTCATTTTCTTGGTTTCGCCCTCTAAGTTGTTCTTAATCACCATTAGTTTCCCAAACTTTTTCAGAGAGATCATAGCAAAGCTCATCACGTTCGGATGCAAAAATCTTACAGTAATAGTATACTTATTGTATTTATCTCTCATTCTCTTGACTTTTTCTATAATCTGATTTTTGTCAATCAAAAGAGGCCCAACAGCTGTTTTTAAGTAATTGTAATAAGCATCAGGGTTTTTCAGTTTGATTTATACCTCTATATTTAATCTCAGTAAGTCCTTTGAGCAGACCAATCTCGTCCTTCTTACTCCACAACCTTACAGATGTACATTTTTCTGTAGAAAAGGATTCCTCCATTCCTTTCATTTTTTTGAACTTTGTCCTTGTTCAAGAGCTGCAGCAGGGGCTACATTGGATTTCAAAGATGCTACAGCGGCTAGAACTCTCTAGTCGTCACCCTGCGACTCTTTATTGGCCCTGCCAGTTTCAAGCAACCCTGCAACTTTTTTAACTCGGGGTGCCCTCAATCATGCCCTTCTCTATTTGTCACGTCCCACATGCTTCATACTCGTCCCAAAATGCAGTATCGACTCTGATACCATGTTGAATTTAGATTAGCTCATATACGAATGCGGTCCCTTGTGACTCAAAAGTTCAAGCTTGTGAGTCATGATTCCACTTCTATATATAAGCTAAACATTTCTTTCTTCTTCTATTTGTCGATGTGGAACATTTTTCAAATTGCTACTTCTTAACAAGTTCACATTTAAAAATCATTCATCAATGTTATTTTTTCTTGCTCGATTTCTAAGCTTTTTATATTAAAAAAAGAAAACAACATCGAATTCTTCAGCTAGTAATGTTTTAAAATAATATATACTAGGGTTAGGATCATGTGAGACATTAAGTTATTGTAAGACGGAAGGACAAAATCAGAACCGTTGATTTGATTAATTAAACGGTTGAGATTAAAGTTGGTTTTATTAATTTGACTGTTGAATTTGTGAAAAACACGGGGCAGTTGAATATGCTCATCCGTCAAATTATTATAAATCAACGGATGAGATTATAATCTACGCTCTTACTAAGTATTGATTGTCCTAAAACTTTTCTCATATTAGCTAATTTCATAATTTAAATAAGGCTTGCAACTATTGATAGATTTTTTGGCCCATTATAAAAAGACAGGAATAGATCGGGCCGAGTTCGGAATCGAATAAATGGAATCATTTTGTAAATATAACAACCTGAAGAGGCTATTTCGTGATTAAAAGTTGTTGACTGGCGAGAGCTTCTTTCCCAACTGCCTTTTATAAATCCGTAGCCCGTAACCCTAACTTCCCAATACCTAATCAAAATCAGAGAATCGGTGATCGGCGAGGAAGACCACTTCGGTAGCGGACCGTCGCAGTGAGTCGGATTTCTCAGGTAACCACAAAATTTTTCCGATATTTTTAAATTCTACTCGAGTTACAATATCCGATATGCGATACGGACCTGGTTCTCTGTCGGACCTGGTGTGTGGTTTTTTGTGAGATCTTTGGCTGCATGTTTCGATTGATTAGGTTGTGCTTTTGATGTATGAAATTAGAGGAGGTTAAATTGTGATTTGTCGCTGATGTGTACTGTAGAGTTGTTGGAATTTGTGTGATTTGCCTAAGTTGAACTTTTTTGGTTCGAGTGATTTGTTTATGTACTATTTGTTTTGAAAATGAGGTGACTTCTACTTGTGTTATTGCAGGTGTACGAGATGGCTCGTGTTTATGTTGGAAATTTGGATCCACGTGTTACTGAGAGAGACCTTGAGGATGAGTTTCGTGTTTTTGGAGTGATCAGAAGGTAATATTATATGGAAGACTCTAGTTTTATAAGTGAGAGCGAATGGTTTTTGTGTTGTGGTATGTGGAGTGTATTATCTTTTGAGGGCTAATAACTAGGAGTAGTTGCAATAAGTTTATGTACTTTTAAATATTATTGGGGAACTAGTTTTTCAATACATTTACAGGGTCTGTTACTGCACTAGCTACATGTGCAGTCAGGTTCAGGTTAGAAAGGAATAATGATATTTGTTTATGGGTTATGACATCTGACCGTCTACTTATTTGTCACAGTGTGTGGGTAGCAAGAAGACCTCCGGGCTATGCATTTTTAGACTTTGATGACCGAAGAGATGCTCAAGATGCAATCCGTGAATTAGATGGTATTGTTTTACCTGTTTGAGAATGCATGGCCTTAATAAGTTATTTCAAATAAAATCATTTACTTTAATGTTATCTGTGTCAGTCATAATAGTGATCAATGATCATCTACTTTTCTACATCTGGATTATGTATTCCTTGCCTGGCTTTAAATATGCCTGATTTGTTTTTCAAGGTTAAAGCAATGGAGTTGAAGTGGTGGACAATAATATATGATATTTAGTTCCAGATATGCTCTCTTTATGTATTATGTTTTGAAATTACAGGCAAAAATGGTTGGAGAGTCGAGCTCTCTCATAATTCCAGAGGAGGTGGAGGTGGCCGTGGAGGAGGAGGGCGCGGAGGTTCTGACCTGAAGTGTTACGAATGTGGTGAGCCTGGTCACTTTGCTCGTGAATGTCGCTCACGTGGTGGCTCAAGGCGCCGTAGTCGCAGCCCTATTCGTAGCCCACGATATCGACGTAGCCCAAGTTATGGCCGCAGGTGAGTTCACTGTGGTTTGTAATCTTACACGGTTGCATATATGTTGTTGGCTTGGATGTGGAATTAAACATATGATGATTACGTACAACGTAGTTCACGCTTTTGATTTCGTGGTCAGAGTGGTATTTTATATGTTGCGATGACCATTGAGTCAGTGACTGTGTATTTGTCCTCTTTTCCTTCCAGGAGCTACAGTCCTCGTGGTCGATCACCAAAGCGCCGCAGTCCATCTCCTCGTCGTAGAAGCTACAGTAGATCTCCCCCAGCATACCGTGGCCGTGAAGAAGTGTACAGCAATGGGTACATTGACATTCTTCTTTGATCCATAATTCAGTTAGAAAGTGATTAATCATTTCCTTGTAGTGTTTAACATCGTTCTTGCTTATCGTGTTGCTGAGGCTGATTATAATAGTTGACAAGACTTGTTTGGCTAATCTATTAATTTTTGTTCTGATGTATGTGCATGTCTTAAAACTCTTAACTAGTTGAATCTATATCAATATTTTTCTGTGAGGCTTTGGGTTGAAATCTTAAATGTCGGTACAGTGTTAGTGACGTTGCTCTGTTTTATTGTATTAGAAATGGCCTGAGAGATCGCCGCAGAAGCAGAAGCTAAGTAGTCACAAGATGTTGGCTGGAGTTGTGCCATGCTGATTTGGTTGCTGACAAGTGTGATCCACTTTAATTTGGCGAGTCTTTAGATTTCGTTGGCTTCATTCAACTAGCGTGTAAGTTGTAACCATTGCCAGTCTGGGTGCTTGAGTCCTTAGATTTGGATAAGTTTTCTTACTTTGTTGCGGACTTTGCCTTTTCTTTAGCTATTTGGTCGGTTACCTTTTTTGAGTCATGTCTAGTACATTGCTTTTGAAGATCCTGCTATCTTTTTCGTATTATGGATGTGTTGAATGTTATGCTAAAGATTCTTTGCTTTTCTTTTGTTGTTTTGTATGAGGTATCTACATGGTTCTGCTCCCTCGTAATATGTGCGTCTACCCTTCTCTGCGGCTTTACGTCTACCCTTCTATTTGGTTTATGTTTCGAATCCACTGTTTGCACATGCCTCACATTATACTGCCAGTTCTATGTTGCACACGCCTCAAAGTGTATTGGCAGTCCTTCGTTGGGCTATATGACCGCATCGTGCTTCTGGCAGGTATAAATAAATTTTGTTTCAAAAGTTGTGCATATCAGTGTGAGTGCATTCCTTATTATCCTCGTAGAACCAAAATGTGCTCAGTTTTCAGGTGTGTATGTATTGTCTCAGTAGGATGTTCAAGTTAGATCATTTTGTCCTTCCATCATAGTCGGGCTGCATTTATCTGGAAGCTGTTTCTCCGCTGTTGTAGCGATTAGGCTCTTTATAGAACTGAAAAAATATACTTGTGGTTCCAGCTTACAATTATTTAGGTCTATCGACAGAATGCTCCTTGTTTTTGTTGAGCATTCTCACCTCAAAGGGCAGTCAGTCTCAACTTTAAGGCCAATGCTAGTGCAACTGGTATCCGATGATGTAAGTACCCGGTTAAATGTGGCCTTCCCCTTGACGAGTTTGCTATGGCCCAGACATTATATTCTCTGCTGTGATTTGCGTCATTTTATGTAATTGCACTCATTTTTTAACAATCAATAATAATGGTTTAGTTTTAACATCCGATTCTACTACATATGCACTTATTAGGCCCCAATTTCTTCCACCAGGAAGATGAACTAGCAACTAAAAAACCGTTGTTATCAGGGGCAACAAAACCTAACGTGAAATTTGCAGGCCAAAATACGTTGAATATACGAATTCTATTTTGAAAAAGTCAGGGATGGATGATGATATTACCTGATTTGCCGAAAACCTATCCTAATTAGCACAGCAATGAACTATAATTGATTTGTGGAAAGACAGCAACAAATTTAGCATCAATTTTATCAATTACTCTGTAGTAAACCCTGGCGTCTTTGGAGTAGCCTAATTACATCTCAGCTCACGTCACCAGTGCGCTTCTTTGAATCAGTGTTAGATGGTGTTACTGCTGGCTTCCATCAATGCAACAAATAACTAGCAAAACTTCCCAACGGAAACTTGATCAGCTTCTTGCAGCAGCGTTTCGACTTGAACTGAACAAGGCTAGAAAGTGGCAACATGAGACCAACAGCAACCGATGTCGGACTGCCCTCTACTTGCAAATAAAAGCAGCAATCAACAGCAGGTTGGAGTAGTCTAGGACAATTTTAGAGTTATAGTTTAGATTGTCAATAGTGGTTTTTGTACTAATTTCGAATCACCTAATATATATATATAGATTGTATCATGTGGAACTCCTTTTCATGGATATATGGATCCCCCTTTGCAGCCGTTGATTGCATTTTCTGTTTGCATTTTGGACGCACCAGATTGTGTCAGCGCATTAATGAGCATGTGCAACTCACGTGTGCATTTGTCATGTGCAACTCACGTGTGCATTTGTCATGTGCAACTCACGTGTGCATTTTAAAAATGCAAACACGTGGCAAAATCTAGTGCGTCCAAAATGCAAACAGAAAATGCAATCAACGGCTGCAAAGTGGATTCATGGATCCATGAAAAGGAGGGTTCCACATAATACAACCTCTTTATATATATTCATTGAACTGTAAGACCATATACACCTATCACCTTCCACAATTTCTTTCAAAACAAAGTATAAAACGATAATAAAGGTGCTCCTAGAAGTTCTACAATAGCACTTGTGAGAGCACCTTCCATTTAACTTGTGCTTTGTTTCTCAATAAAATGTAAAAAATGCTAAATGAGGATCCTCCTCATCAGTGTATATGCTCTAAGAGAGCTCTCACATTAAGGACGTTTGATTCCTTAATTGTATTATTCACATATCAAATACCCACTATTACAAATAACAGACTGATTTATCCAATGATACTAACTATCGACTTAGCGATAAAATTTCAGATCTATCGATTGGGATCATAAGCAAAAGTACTTAATTAATTTAATATGTGAATGTTTTGCAGGTGAACCATTTAGCCTTAATTTGTCGATTTATGAGTGATTTGGAGATGAGTTGTTTTGTGTAATTTGCATTTTGATCGCTTAATCTTTAAAACTTAGGGCATCTGCACCGGTTGTAGATTTGAGAACGTTCTATCTCAATTTGAGAACGTTCTCGACGATTTCGGACGCACCGGTTGAGAGGAAGAGATAGAACGATCCGGAAGAGATAGAACGATCTCCGAGTCGATCTCGCCTAGATCGTCGTTGAGAACGTCCTCAATCGTCGGTCGTCGCTTTGTGTCCTCAATCGTTGGTCCTCAATCGTCGGTTGTCGTTTAATTTTAATCATTGATAATAGTCAAATTATCTTTAATTGCTTAATTAATCACCACAAATAATTAAAATTAAAATACAAACGAAAATTTAAAATTTAGATTCACTAATCTTTAAAAAAATTAATTTATCAAATTATAAATTATTAAAAAAATATGAATAATAATAGAAATATCTCTTCGAGATAGTGATGGGTGCATAAAATTTGTAGATTTCTATTCCTGTTTGATGAATAGTAATAGGAATTGCTTGTTGAGAAATTTCTCAACGAGATAGAACTTCCTCAACGGGTGCGGATGCCCTTAGAGAGATTATTTGATGAGTAAAGATCAGGTGAAAAGTAACTTTTAGTTATAAAATATAAACAAATCTTGACCATTAAATTTTATAGATCTGCAGCTATTAATTTGAGGTCAATTTGTAAATATTGAAAGATTTAAATATTAAAATTAATAGGGTTATTTACGGTAAACCACCCGTAAAATCTCCTAATTTTCACCGAACCACCCGCTTGTTTCTTTTTTTTAAGGAACCACCCTTAATTTTAAAACTTAATTGGTAAACCACCCAGAAGTAACTTAGTCTAATCAAAATATTAATATAAATGATAAGAAAAAGTTAAAAAAACACGAAAAAATACATAACTAATTAAAAAAATCATTAAAAAATATTTGATGCTAAAAAAATTTAAAACCATTAAAAATACATATTTAATTAATTAACCGAAGGGTAAATTGTCGAAAATCATAAAAAGAAACTTTTAAAAACGCTAAAAATACATATATAATTAAAAAAATCATAAATTTTTTTGAAAAATAAGGGTGGTTCCTAAAATACATACATATACGCTAAAAATTATTATTTAGAATCCTTAATTTTCAATTAAGTTACTTCTGGGTGGTTTGCCAATTAAGTTTTAAAATTAAGGGTGGTTCCTTAAAAAAAAGAAACAAGCGGGTGGTTCGGTAAAAATTAGGAGATTTTACGGGTGGTTTGCCGTAAATAACCCAAATTAATATTTACAATCCTTGGAGGGGTAAATTAGTCACGAAATTGCCAAAATTCAAGTTGTTTTGATATCCCTATAATCATGGTTTTAGATAAATTTCAATTCCGATTCGATTTAAGCATTGATTTCACAATTTGGCAAACCAAAAATCCAGCTTTGAAACGATTCGTGAATTGACCACCCTAAACCATCTTCGTCTCACTCTTAGTCGGGGATTTTGAAACCCTACGTTGCCTTTGGAAATCTCAAGTCGGTAACGTTGGATTCGTGTATCGATTAGCTACATGTCATGTAAATTTACGAAATCTTCTATGTTTGCAGGTCGCAACACCGCTGCTAGAATGATTCCAAGAAGATTTGGGTAAAAATATGAAAGTCTCTTACTATTTCAGTGTATTAACACTCGTTTATACATGATTCAGTATTTGACCCCATATGATTCGTGAATCATATTGTAGCAAATCATGAATCATGCGTAGAATCATGTTTCAGATTCTGTTACGTAAATATTTTGCAAATAAATATTGTTATTAATTGTTTTATATGTGTTGCACAGATCATAGGAGCAAAAATAGAAGGGGGAGACAAACGGTTATTGAAAAACGCGTTGATCATCCTTTCAATATCACTTATTAGAGATATAAGAAATACATATTTTAATGAAATAATAAATATATTGTAAGAGTCTATGATTCATCATTTGTGTTATATGATTCATCATTTGTTATAAATACTGTTACTTATAATATAAAACCCATAATTCATTATTTGCTATGTTATGATTCACGAATCAAAGGTGTACAATGTATGAATCATACAAACAAATATGTTATTAATACGAAAACTAACTCTTGAGAATACGAAAACCTGAAATAAATCTATTGGAACATCAGTGTAAATAAAAATAAATAACAAACTAAACTTTCCAGTTATAAGACATCTATGATTCATGATTTGCTATAATATGATTCATGAATCAAATATAGACAAATATGAACTTACACTAAAACTCCGAATAAGATCAATTTTTAGACTATGGCAATTCTAAATAAGATCAGTTTAATAAAAATCATGAAATTTAAACACATCGTTTATAAACAAATCTAAACATTCCATTTACGAAACATATATCTCTTAAACCTGATTTGTTGATAATCAGACTTTCCTAATTAGTTAATTAATTAATTAGTTAATTAATTGATTTGAATGTTGGTTACCTTAAAATAAGGGATTGAAATTAATTAATATATTTGTAAATATATTCTAATGTATATTACCACTATTGCCCTTTTGTGATTTAATATATTAATTAATAAGATTATATTGTAATTGTTAGATGTAATTAAATGGATGATCTAGATTTATTTGCATTTTATAACCAAAGTAGCACTTTTCCTTTGATCCATTCTCTTATTTGATTGTCGTTGGTTGGAGTGAATAAGTTAACTATAACTCTATAAGAGAATTTAAGTTGAAGTGGCAGAAATAGTGGTGGCTTATGCAATCAAGAACGTTCAAATTCAAACCATCATTTCTCATATTTTGTGAGAGATACTCTTTGTTTTGGATCCGTGTCATCGATCATTTTTATATAATATTGATGGATAATTGGATATACTATATTTGTCCCTTTTGATTATTTTATACCTCACAAATAATTAAAAAAATGGACAAACTTAGTGGGACGGAGAAAGTATTTCGGAGTCGCTTTAAAGTTTACAAACATTGAGGAACACTAAAAATAAAAATGAAACAGGGGAAATAATGAACTTGAACTTAATCCTCTGCTTCATCATCGTCCTCGTTTAAAACAACAAAGCTCTGTTTCACCTTTCCGCAGCAAATTGCAGAACAATCATGACGTAGTAGATGGTAGAGATAGATACGTACAAAGAAATCAACCAACCAATGGTTTTAAAATCGACTATTTTATCCACCCTCACGGTTCAGAAAAAACAGAGCATAATAAATGCAGAGTCGGCGATGCATAATTATTCATCGCAGTAGCAACTCAAACTAGAGTTAGCGAGAATAGCAGCTAAGCATAGCATTAACTCTAATCAATTCCCAAATTCAAATCCATAAGCGGTGGAGCAAGAACAGACCAGAACAGAACAGGGTTTTGCAGAGCTAGTACTCTTAGTTCAGTCCCCTCTTCTTTTTGGCTCTGTTCAATTATTTCAATCTAAAGGCTGCGATAATGGATTGAACCGTCTTCATCAATCAGGCCGTAGATGCAGGGCTCATTGTTAACTTGTTCATATCCGACCGAAACAGAACAGTTTTTCTTCGTTATTACATTGCTCAAATCTGTTTTCAACTACTTAATTAGGTTGGAGAAGATGTTAACTTTCGAAAGTTTCAACCTTTTTGAGTTCAGATTGAATGTGATTGATGATGCTCTGTTTTGTTGGTTCAGGGTGCGAAGATGAAGTTTATGAAACTGGGCACCAAGCCGGATTCGTTTCAGCTTGATGGAAACTCTGTCAGGTTAGTTTCCATGATCACTCTCCCACTCTCGAGTTCAGAATTGTCTTTGAACTGATCTTGTGTTCTGTTTTGCCCTGTTTTGCTCTGTTTTACTAGACATGTTTCATCGGATTTGGAGACTGATATTATCATCAAAATCGATCAGATTCACTTCCACCTTCACAAGGTATCATCTTCCAAATCTCAAGTAGTTAAGAGTATATAAATCAGCCTTCATAATAATTTACATTTTTTGCAGTTTCCACTTTTGTCGAAAAGCCACCTTCTTCAAAAACTTATTACAAAACCCGGCGAAGACAAGTCTTCTCCAGTTGAGCTTCACCTCCCAGACTTCCCCGCTGGCCCTGAGGCTTTTGAAATATGTGCAAAATTCTGTTACGGAATAGCCGTGACGCTTAGCGCTTACAATGTTGTAGCTGCGTTGCGCAGCTGAGTATCTAGAAATGACTGAGGATGTCGAGAGAGGAAACTTGACATTCAAGTTAGAATTGTTTCTCAACTCGAGTATCTTCAATTGTTGGAAGGATTCGATCGTTGTGTTACAGACATGTGTTGCGCTTTTTCCATGGTGTGAAGATTTGAATATTGTTGGAAGATGCGTGGAGTCCATTGCATCCAAGGCCGCGATGGACCCTGCCGATGTTCCATGGCCTTATACTCACAACAGGAGATTGGTAGACAAAGTGATCGACAGCAGTACGAGGTATGAAAATGGAGGTGAAGACGTTCCGAAGGACTGGTGGGTTGAAGATGTTAGTGACTTGGAGATTGATCTTTATAAGAGGCTGATGGTAGCTTTAAAATTAAGAGTGGACAGCAG
Source organism: Sedum album (assembly GCA_006409495.1). Lineage (NCBI taxonomy): Eukaryota > Viridiplantae > Streptophyta > Magnoliopsida > Saxifragales > Crassulaceae > Sedum > Sedum album. Next base: position 39,879 of record QZGG01001099.1, read on the forward strand.
TGTCATCGGAGAGGCTTTGAAAGTTTATGCGCAGAAATGGTTGCCTGAGTCTGCGGATAAATTAGCTTCTGAAGATCATATGCAGCATTATAAGTATATCTTGGAAACTATTGTTTGGCTGTTGCCTACGGACAAGGTTGCGAGTTGTGAATGCAAATTCTTGTTGAAGCTATTGAAAGTTGCGGTTGTGGTTGGAGCTGAGGATTTGAGTATAGAAGTTTTGGTGGAGAGAATAAGTCTGAAATTGAATGAAGCTTCTGTTAAGGACTTGCTGATTCCGGCTAGGCCTCCTGTGTCGACTAGCTGCGATACTATGTTGGTTCATTCCATAGTGAAGAATTTTGTAATGAATGCATCGAGTGGATTTGCAAATGGGCATCAGTCATTGTTGAGAATTGGTCGCTTGGTGGATGGATACCTAGCAGAAATCGCACATGACCAAAATCTGCAAGTATCGGATTTTGTCAACCTGTCTCGGTCTGTTCCTGATGTGGCCAGAGCTACGCATGATGGATTGTACATGGCCATTGACATATACCTTAAGGTATGCACTTATCTTATTCTCGAGTGTTTGAAGATGGTTTTTTCCGATTTGATGACTTATGATTTGTTTGAGCTCAGGAACATCCAAACTTGACGAAGCAGGAAAGAAGGAGACTTTGCGGAGCAATGGACGTGAAGAAGCTGACAATGGAAGCATCTATACACGCTGCACAAAATGACAGACTCCCACTTCGAGTCATAGTCCAAGTCTTGTTCTTCGAACAGATCAGAGCTGCTGCAGCCGGAGCTCTATCCTCTAACAACTCTCAATGCACCACTGCTTCTATTGATGAGGAACCTGACAACACATCTCTAAAGAATCACAAATTACTCGGAAACAAACTAATCAAGGTAAACACTGATTCTAATGATGACCATGTTGAAAGCACAAGACTAAGCAAAAGCAGCCAAGGTAGTAGCAATGAGCAGCAGGTAACATCGCGGTCCATGAGAATGCTGAGCAAGCTATGGATTACTGGTAGAGCTCGACATGGAGATAGAAGAAGCTCTGAGACATCAGGGAGTTCCCTAAGTCCAACATCCTCCATTCCTCTCGCCAAGTCTTGTAACAACCCTTCTGCCGGATGCAGGAGGTTGTCTGTCTCTTGATACGCTAACAATGCTGTCAATTTTAGTAGTTCACAGGAGGTTTCTTAAACTCCACAAGTGTAGTTGTTTCTATAGTGACTCCTAATAGAGTGACATTTCCAGAGAACAATATGAAAATCAATGGCAGAAATGATCGACATTATTGCATCATACATTATTCTACGAAAATCTCTCCTTCGCAATCCATCAATGGCGGGAAGGATCCTCAAATCCTCGCCAAACATACACATATAATGTTGATGACGCATGACTGAGACTGTTCATGGGTTCATTAGTATGTCACTTGATGGATTTTCTGTAAGCTTGATGCTGCGTTTCGAGCTCTGGGGAGCAGACGGAAGGATTGATTTTGGGCGGAAGGAGGCATTGGAAGCTTCAGGCAGACGTTGAGAAAAGAGCTGAGCGGTTTCTTTCCACCATGAAGCTTCTGTTTCTTTCTTTTCAAGTTTTTGTAGGGCTAAGTTTAATGCAGTTTCGAGCTGTTTTATTCGTTCTTCTTGTCTTGACTCAAGGACTTCGTGTAGTCTTAATGCTAGCTGCTCTGGAGGGACCCCATCGTGTTCAAGTTCATGCATTGATAATTCATTAGGGTAGTCTTGATGCTCTTCTGAGTCGCAGAGGAGCTGCAAATGCTTTAGTTCAGACTCAAGTTCAATCTCCATGTCTATACGATCTAAATGAGACTGCACTTGCACTTGTCGTCTTCTTCCATACTGTGCATTCCTGACCTCGGAACTTCAAGGATACACGATTATCAGGCGTATAATCAGTATGCGAGAAGTACCCATTGGAGTTCATACTCTCTTCTACATCAGTAGTGGAGTAGTCTGTTGTCCCGCGCGCTCTAGATGATTTAGATACTTTATCAACACTTTGAAGATCATCTTTAGCACCCTTTACTAATAACTCCATTTGTTCACGCAGTTCCATCATTTTGCTCAGTTCATTTTTGCTCGAAGCAATAAGGAAAGCAATACCAAACCCAGCTCCCAAATTGAACACAGCATCATTCTTAAATTGCCCAGTCCCTAATCAAAACCAATAAACACACCCTATTAAAACTGACTCTAATTTTCAACTATTTCCGCAATCACATATAAATAAAATCTAAATTAACATCATAAAAATTCACCTTCAACAACCTGACGTCCACATACACAACTTCCATTCAAATCTGCCACAACATTCTCATTCAAGCATTTCGTCGAGCACGTACCGCGCACCTCCTCCACACCACCATACTTCCCCTTCCTCCTCCGATCATCACTCCTCTCATTCCCACTCTTCAAAACCCTCAACCACTGCTTTACAATAGCACGCGGCGTTCCGCATTCAAACTTCGTCATACCAAATCTACACCTCCAGTTTAGCAAAAAAGCTCGACTTTTATACATCAAAAGACTGTAAATTTACAGCTCTTATTGCAATCAATGCATGCCATAATCGATGTAACATGGTGTAGATCCGATTGATCGCGAAAGATGATGTGTTGGAATTGAAGTTCTTTGAAATCGAAAATGGAGGGAAATTGTTTGATTGGTTAAAACACGTGCGATTCAGTGCTTTAAATAGTGTCACGAGATGTTTGTGTTGTTTACCAAATCGACAGATGAGCAATGAGTTGTCCACTTCAACTCGTTTGAGATTTTTTATAATTCTTTTTGCTTATTTCGCTTAACATTTTTTTGGGATTTGGAAAATCGTTTGCATTTGAAATTGGGAGACATATTGAAATTTCTACTATATATAAAGCAAGAAGTATTCAATTGTCCGTTATAAAATGAAGCCACATTTCTATTTCATAAATATTCTTTTTATTATCTCTGCAAAAGTTTTAAAAGTTTTTTTGAAAGGTTCACAACCCAAATAAATCTCTTATAGAAATAAAATATGAAAATTGAGAATAAATAGAATATTGTTCTAATTTATGTAGTTAAATGCAACAGATTGAAAATTATGTACTATTGTTCAAATTTATTTAAAATTACATAATTTTATTATTTTTCTTGATTAAAATTATTAAAATCGTAGTAAAATAACTTAGCTAGTTTTGATTGTTGGTAACATGAAATCTCCTACTCATCAAAGATTTCAAAGATGAACATATGAAAAGAGTCATCCCATTAGATCATATATGTAAATCTTGTTGGGGTAAAGTTGGAGAACTGAAACATGTGCCACGAACATCGAGGATTTGATCATGTTGTAAACAACTACTCCCTCCGTCCCAATTCATTTGTCATATTTGGGTTTGGGCACGAGAATTAAGGTATTGAGTTGTTGTGAGGAGATAAAATATGAAAGAGAATATGTGGAAGAATAAAATATATGATAAATATTAGTTGTGAGAGTAAAAGTAAGAAAGAAAGTTTCCATTTATGGAAATGTGACAATTATTTTGGGCGCCAAAAAAGAAAATGTGACAAAATAATTGGGACGGATGGAGTATTTTGTAATGACTGAGCTCATTCGTTTTCATTTACTTAGAAGAATTTCGATCTTGGAAAAACTTTTTCATTGAAGCCTATAAAGAAGGAAAATGTCATAAAGGATGGCAAGTCTTATAAAATTATTCCAAGGAATTTTTCAAGGAGAAACTTTTGACAGGCTCTTTTGACAAGCTTGTTCATTAGTTGTTCTTTTCACATGGCAAAAGACATTTATCCTATCTTTTGAGATGCTATTCCAAACAGCTTATACACTATACTACTAGTGTTATATGTTCAAGCCATGTCCGGTATGGACCGTGCCACGGCTATTGCTAAGGCCATCGTGAAGTTGGGATCCTTGGTCAGAGATACCACATACTCCTTGATGATTTCCTCGTCAAATTTGCTTACTAAATTATTTGATTCAAAACTTGGAGTTGTCCCTTGCTCTTTAATTGTGTTGTAGTGAATGGGTTTTGGAGTGCTGGATAAAGTGAGGTCTAGGGTTACACTTGGCCTTGTGAATGAATTTGTAGTGCTACTTGAGTTGGTGAAATTGTTGGACTCATGAGTTCGGATCATTGAATTGCTGTCTAATGTTGAAGATGGTGATAAGAACTGAAGCTCAGCCTCGGAGCTGAGCTTGTTATGGTTGTGATGTCCTTCGTAGCTAACGACTAGAATCGTCTCATCCTCTACAGACCGTTGAACCTAAGATTTATTAGTTGAGTGTCATTAACATTTTTTCTTCAAATGTCATATGACATATCGACCTTATATCAACCAAGTTTGTACATGTTAAGTACCTTCTTTTTAACTTGGCACGTTGGGGCCATTGCACACCTAAAGTAAGCCCTTGGAGAGGGATTGTCCTTAGTCACCTTCTGTCCATACTTCCTCCATTGATACCCATCTTGCACGGTCTACAAAATCATTCAAAGAGTTATATAAGGAAATTATCAAGAAACATTCGATAAGCTTATTTACATTCGTACAAAACAAATGTGATAAGTATATTGAGATACTTGTATGAAACATACTAGGGTTTTGTCATTAGAATCATGTACTCTTACAAACACTTGATAAGCCTTGTTTCCATTCATTGTAGGCACTTGAAGAGTACTTATCATTCTAGGCCTCTTAATGCCATTCATAATAGTCTCATGTGCATCATAGCTATAGTCACTCATGGTAAACTTTCTCTTCCTCCTATCATCGTCCGCCTGATCAGCTCCCATGGCCTCTACGATATGTCTCAACCTTACAATCTCCCTCTTCATCTCCTCAACATTCCTGTCTTCCATTTCTATCGAATTTGAAATGCTATAAAAAATGCAAAGACTTTATCAGTTGTGGAATTTTTATGAATGAATGATACTTGATATATATAAAGGCCAAAGTAACATCGTATGAAACTAGAGAGAGATCAATTCAAACGGATGACCTTTCTCATTGGTGACATCACTAAGAAGCATCACAAGCTTATGTCACATGCCACGGTGGGAATATTGAATAAAGTATCAATTGATAAGTCAGAAGTCAAGCTTAATTATGAGAAGTTGAGTCTTTGAAGTCTTAGTACGCACACCATTTTCTAACGTATTCTTTAAGGTATGTCTTTGCACTGGAAATTTCCTGAGGCTTGTTGAATGTATAATATAATATAGTGAAATCCACAAGTTTCATGAGATCTAAAGTCTCTTTAAAATGTGCCTGTCATTAATTAATGCCCTGTCAGGATTAATACTTGTAAACGATGGCTTATCATTATCAATGACTTTTGCTAGTACCCTATAATTAAGTTTGAAAAATCAGTATAAAATTAATAACAAGGATCAAGGACATAATTTGAATCTTGCACAATGAGCATGTAATAAGAAACAAAATATAAAGACATGTGATCCTACGAATATAAATATAACAGGATGAGTGGAAGGACTACAGTGTTACCATTAGGCACAAAAATCAAACAAAGTGTGTGAGATGTTTTCTAACTAAATTAACTTTCTGTTATGGAAAATTGGATTAAAGACAATGTTGTCATTTCCACAAATGAAGAAGTGTTTGAATAAATTCAAGAATCTTTTGATAGGGTCTTAATAGGAGTGGATTGTGTCTTTAAATATTTGGGGTCCGGACAAAGTTGCAGTCTTCCTTCGCATGTTATATAAGTAAACACATGAAACTTCCATCTCTTATATCTAATGTGTATGTGAACATCTGAATAGTTTATATATTTTATAAAAAGACATTCCACTAAATTTAATTTGTTTTAACATTCACAATAAATCAAACTTGTGACGTGTAATTTATAATACAGCCTCCATATGTTGATCTTAAAGACTTTGAACACTTCATATACGCTTTAAAAGATAATCAGAATTCAAAATTCCATTTATAAAACTGATGAACGCATTAGGTGAGGGTGGCTCATTTGGGACCCAGGGATCAGATTGCGAACCTGTGCGACCCCGGCAATGATCCAACGGTCCACAATTTCTGCTTTTTTTTAATCTTTTTGTGCGAAGTCAAAGTGCACATTTGCGAGTCAAAATGTGCATACAGTTCAATTAGAAAATGCAAATAGACAAATTTTCTAGTCAAAATGTGCAGGGGTTCGCAAACAAACCGCACTCCGCATTAGGTTGTGTAAATTTAGCTGAGCTAGTGTGAATGGCATAAACAAAGCTTATAATGACTATTGGCTATGTTGTAAAGACATCTGAACTATATAGTCTTTTTTAAAATGATTGCGGGATTTAAGACAAATTAAAAGTTTTTCTTGATGGAGAAGCAACCGCTATTTTTCTTGCTTTTGGGAAAAGCAACAAAAAATCACAGTAACACAAAAGATACCAATGCTTTGCCCGATGGAAACATTCCACCATGTTCCGACTAATTAACACAAAAGTACGATGAGAAAAAGAGTATACAATATTCACTTTGTTCGAAGTCTTGGAATCAAACATTTTTAAATAACATAATCGGAGTCTTGAGTCTTGATATTTGTAGTTTTATATGACCCGTTTTGCCAAGTCTTGCAATATTGTAAGTTAATCAAATGTGACGCAACTAATTTGATGCCGGACGTATGTTTTGCTACGCAATGTGATGACGTTTTGTTAACCAACAACTCTTACTTGCATTTGAATTCTTTTTACTAGTGTACTCGTTTATTATTTATTAATTTTCATTCGACTTTTGTAATGCGATTTCTACCCGATACTATAATTTTAACTTTACTTGTTTAAGTGTCATGCCTCTCGTAGTTTTGAAGAGTCAGATGAAAACTGCTTGAAGCACGATATTCAATGCTAAGTGATAAAAAATCTAAAGTCATCAGCGCTGTATAACGGTAAGGATATTTTGATAATTCAACAATAAATTATAAAACAATCCCCTTGCCTTTTTGTCTTTTTGAAGTGAAGGAAAATCTGTCAAACAAAAATTTCATTACACCTCGATGATCAATGCATACCGCAACACTCGAGTCGGATGGAAAGGAGATCAGTTTCACTTAGACATAAAACCGTGAGTACATAAAACACTAGAGGGACAAAGGGCATCAGATAAATTAATGACTTTCTGTGAAATTTCTTTAGGTTCCAAGTACAAGTCAAGTATATACAACAGCATGCTCTTGGAATCTGGTAGCAGCCCAACTTGGTGTCATTTCTGTTCTTATAGATTGAAAATAAAACACAGCAGCATAAATACACTCCATAAAAGATTTATTCTTCAGTATAATATAATTATAGGATCGAATGTAATTTAATCTGCCCAAACAAATACTTTCTGTATGTTACCATGATCGAAAATAACTAATAACATTTTTGGAAGGGAAACTACAGTTGTTATTCTTCGAGTGCGCAATAAATAAACTCATGATAAACCGCAATAGCCTGCAAACCACGTCAATCAGGTATGATCACACCATGAACTCAGGACCTTGTCTAGTCTTTTCCTATACCCACCAACTCGGCCACCCCATACAGGGAAAATAAATTATAACATTGCTTCTCAGTACGTATAAGGAATTTACCTGAGGAATTTCTTGCTTTCCAAGGAATTTTCATAATGGCAAATTCGACGCTTACCTTCTGGAAATGGGCTGGGTAGTGTCATTTGGGCCAGGCCCAACTCATACCATCTCAGATCATACACAATGCAGCCCAAGAGGTTCTAACAAACATTTCTTGTGTTTCTACTTTCTAGTTTTAGGCTTTTAGCTTGACTTTTTAGTTTTAGCTTGACGCTTCAGAACTTGATTACAATTTCCGTTATACATGTGATGTTTGTGTTTCAAAGAACAATGGCTCTGCGTGAACTTAGTCATCATCAAAAACAATGAGTATGAGTCAATCTCTGATGGATTTTGATTTCAACAGAAGACTTTACAAACTGAAGTAAGCACTTCAAAAACTTGAGGCTTACAAAATCTACACAACTAATTCAACATCAAGAAAGATCATAACTAGATTCCACTCTATTTACTAAAACGAGTATCCGGCATTAGTTACTAATTGTATCGCCCTGCCATGCCCAAACAATATCTTTCAACGCTGGCCGAACAGCTTCCTTCAAAAACTTGTTAAACTCCGAAGTATCAACATCTCTTGATTTTGAAAATTCCACCAGTGTTATTTCTGGCGCTACTTCAAATACCTGAGCTATTACTGCCAATTTACCTTTTCGCTTTTTGCAACCTTCTTCAATCCTCAACTTGAACTCGTTATCCTTCTCTACCTCCAACCCTGATCGCCCTGCCAAGTCTAAAATATCCTCTGTCACCTTCAATGCGGAACTTTTTGAAGTAAATACAGATCCAACCACTTCCTTCTCCTCCTCGAACAAGCCCGATAAATCAAACCCTGATGACAACGAAGAAATAAGCTTGAAGGCATTGATGAATGCGGGTGTGGGCTCTTTCGTCCTTTTCTTCTTTTCAGGCTCACTCTTAACATTCTCCTTGAGCACAACCTTCTCATTTGTAACATTTGACTCAAATCCCTTCCTAAACCATGGCATCCTCATGATCCCTGAAATTGTGACTCGTTTACTCGGATCAACCACAAGCAACCTCGAAATCACCCTTTTCGCCTCACTTGAAAACCAAGGCGGAACTTCATACTCCGCCTTAAAAATCTTTCTATACATACACATCACATTCTCATCCTGAAAAGGCAAAAAACCCGCTAACAAAACATACAAAACCACACCGCAACTCCATACATCAGCCTCAGCTCCAGCATACCCTTTCTTCCTTAAAACCTCCGGCGCAACATAAGCAGGTGTCCCACATCTCGTATGCAACAATCCATCACACCCCACTTGCCCCGGCAAAGCTGACAATCCAAAGTCTGAAACTTTCAAATCCCCATTTTCATCTAACAACAAATTCTCAGGCTTCAAATCCCTATGAGAAACTCCTCTACTATGACAATAACTAACTGCATTAATCAATTGACGAAAATACCCTTTCGCTTCCTGTTCAGAAAGTCGACCTTTGGCGACTTTAGCAAAGAGTTCTCCACCTTTTACATGTTCTAAAATGAAGTAGATTTTGGATTTGGTGGCGAGGACTTCCTTTAAGTCGACGATGTTAGGGTGTTTGAGGATTTTCATGACTGAGATTTCGCGGGTGATTTGATCGGTTAGGCCTTGTTTCTTCACTAACTCTTTATCGATGATTTTGATAGCGACGCTCTCGTTTGTGGTGATGTTTTTTCCGTAGTAGACTTTGGCGAAAGTCCCTTTGCCTAAAAGACGGCCCATCTCGTACTTTCCGAAGATCACTTTTCTCTGAGGTTGTCCGTCCATGGAGTTGTGAAAGATTTGAGTTTTGATGAGTTTGAGGGATAGAGATAAAAACCCAGGTGGGAAAATTGTTAGGATGGAGTGGATTGGGAGATTGAATGATTAGGGTTTGAGTTGGAGTGGGATTTAAGGGCCGTTGGGTGGATGTTAAAATGTAGTGAAAGTGGGAATGAGTGGTGTGTGTTGTGTTGTGCTGTGGTTTTATTGGTGGAAGGTGGCTTGATGGGGAGCGCACACAGATGGAGATTTGGGAGTGTGATCTACGGCTGTGGAGTGAAGTTGGAGCAAATGAGAACGAAGTAATTTTATTAAGGAAATTGTCCAATGCATCGGGTGTCGGTGCATACTAAAATTTATTTTGACAAAATATTTTTAGATTTCTTCACTAATGTCCAGACTTTTCCGTTTCCGCATTTACACCCCAAAGCCCGATGCAGGTAGTACAACTCTTATATAAATCTCAACGACAAATTTAAGGAAGACTGAATCCTGAAATCTAATTATCTCAAATTCAATAAAACGCCAAAAATAATACTTCAAACTCAACCTAAAAGGAATTGGCCAATGGGGAATATGTTGAATTTGATATGATCAATAACTGGTGCAGATACACCTACTGCATGATGAAGTGCATTGAAGATCACTATTCTAATAGACAGTTTGTGTCCCTAATTGATTCAAGCATCTTCAGCCCTCAGCTAATTAAATCAAACTCTATGAAACTAACGTGCGTAATGTAGGAAAAAACTCCAGATTTACCCCCTTTCGCATAATTTGTTCCTCATTTACCCCACTTATAAGTTTAGTTCCTCATTTACCCCACTTTGTAAAAACGCTTTTTCAAAAAGCGCCTAAACAATTAAAAGCGCCTTTTCAAAAGGCGTTTTTAGCCCAAACATTAGTAAAAAATAAATTTTTAATCAAGAATTAATGAAAAGTGCTTTTTGAAAAAGCGTTTTTATGTAAAAACGCTTTTTCAAACAGCGTTTTTAGTTGTTTAGGCGCTTTTTGAAAAAGCGTTTTTGCAAAGTGGGGTAAATGAGGAACTAAACTAACAAGTGGGGTAAATGAGGAACAAATTGTTGGAAAGGGGGTAAATCTGGAGTTTTTCGTAATGTAGCAGGTCAATGGTTCTTTTCTTATCACTGTAAACTTTCATTTTGTAATCAGCGTTTACGTATCCCTTTTGGAAATGCCATTGCCATGTTCCATGATCCTTAAGTCGCGCATTTTTCTACGTCAAGAGGAACTCTAGACACATATTTATTCAAAATAGTACTTACATTTGGGACATTTTTGTAGGGGTGGGCGCGGTGCGGTTTGGTGCGGATTGAAGGTAAAACTGCAGCTGCACCGCACTATGCGGTTTGCCTATTTTTGAAACCACACTCGCACCATATTATGCGGTTTCTCAAAAATACGGTTCCCCGCATATGCGGTGCGGTGTGGTGCGATGCGGTTTGAAAACCGCTTTCTATTAATTTTTATAAAATACACTTAAACACAATTAAAATTATAGAATAAGTAATTTTAAACATTCACATACTATATTTTCCATGAAATATGAAAGAAGTATTGATAATAATGTATGTAATTCTAGTTTATCTAATTAATTCATCATATTAATCAATACAAACTTCATCATTTATAATAAATGTACTTAATTATATGTATTTATATGTTTTTCTAGTAATGCGGTGCGGTGCGGTTTACTGCGGTTTACTCGAAAAGTTAAACCGCAATCGCACCACATTATGTGGTTCGCTTGAAAACCAAAATCGCAACCGCACCATTAAAATGCGGTGCGGTTTCCGAACCCACATTTGCGGTGTGGTGTAGCTGGTTTCTGCAAGTGGTGCGGTTTTTGCCCACCCCTACATTTTTATACTTGTTCTAGTTGCTTGTAACGGAATTGCACTAGTGAAACTTATCTATTCTATATATAAAATGAAAAGGGGATTACGATCATGTGCAGCCAACAACACTTTCCAACCATAAATGAAGTGACGTCGTTTTATTATTGAACACCAAAACTACGTCGTTTTGAAAAGGATTCAGAAATTTTTAATTTAAGGTTTAGTAAAATTGTGTTGTTTTGAATTATTGTAGACCTAAACTACGTCATTTTACAAATAATTTTAAAATTTGAATTTTGACTGAATTTGGTTGTACGCTGTACAAGATCCGAACCTACTGAAAAGGATGGTATTTTAGAAAATTAAACCACATTTCCTAATTTTTATTAAATACTAATTATGACTCTAATCAAAATATTTTATTATATATTAATTTATAAATATCATTCAAAAGTAAAGTAGCACCGATTTTTCTGTCCATTAATACCAGTACTATTAAAGTGGCCGAATGGAATAAAAGCGTCAAATTTTCAAACGTGCACGCCAGGGCAAGTAGCTTATTTGACAAGAATTAAGCACTTGAAATGGCGTTGTCCATCTTTACATCCTTTTCCAATAATGTTGATATCTTCACAATTCCCTTTATGCTGTCCATTATCGTTTTTTCTAGAATGACTGATGGAACATCAGAGTTGTCATTTAACCTATGGAGACACCGGACAGGGACAGGTGTGGGAGTTGAACAGTCCATCACTCACCTGATCTTTAATCAATTTTACGATAAACATTACTTTAAGTCTTTAGCCATTATCATATGCACCCATGTCAATACTTTATCATTAAAGCTCTTGTTTTTTAGAGTAATGTGTGATTATTGGTCCACAGTTTAAGGACATGGTTTGAGAGTCATTTGGTTGTCATTGTTTTTGAGTTGTTTTTGTTCAACTGTTGGTCCATGTCCAACCGGCCATTCCCAGGTTTCCATCTGATAGTCTTTCTCCAACAACTAGAAGCCATGCATTGCCTCGTTGTATAGTGGGTTTACGTTTAATTATTCAGTTAACAATTTGTTCCAGTTGGTCGACGTCTTTTGACCTTTTCTTGAATGACAAGTTTCCATCGTTTTTGAAGTCATTTTCACTCTTAAAAAACATGTCTGCGAGTTGACGGACTTTTATCAAAAACGGGCCCCATTTTGTTGGGCCGAGAATGGGAAGCCCATCATAACTCATTGCATATCAAGTCTTTTTATCATAATACGGCGCCGTTTCTTATATATTATAGTCCAACGTCGTCGTTGATTCCGAACAGAGAATGAACTATTAGTCCGTATCCCACGTTCCAAAAACTGACTAATCAATATCCGCCACGTAATCATTTCGATACGTGTCGTGTGATGATTGGCTGGTAACGCGTCACTAGTGATGATCAAATTTTCAAAAACTCAACTTTGATCTCCTCTCCGGTGATCAGATCCAAACACAACCACCGTGGTGCGCTCATTCAACCAATCGGAACCGTGGCGTCATCAGTGACACCGCAATCGAATCTCTTTAGAAGAAAATCAGCATCACAACCACAACAGCGTCGCCGAGATCAACATCGAGTCAAACCCTAGGTCAGACGATATCCGGACGGATTTTGGTGAGAGAGGCGGAGAGTGAGAGACTACCTTTTGGCAGCAGAATTGGTTTTTGGCTCTATTGTTTATCATGGCGGTAGGGTTTTTAGCGTTGAGCGTGTTTTTGTATCTCAGTTTGGATATTGATGGTGGATCTCCGTCGATTGGATTCGCGGCGCCTTCTACTGAGGGCGTTGAGGTAATGCTTGATTGATCTTTCGTTTTGTAAATGAAGATGCTTGATTTAGTATGACGAATATTATGAATGTGCATTTGAAAATACTGCTTTCTTTGTGTTTGGTTTTTAGTTACTAAAGATGAATGTGAACAGTGATTGTATTGGGATTTGTACTTGGCAGATCACTTACGGATCGGCAATCAAGCTGATGCATGAAAAGACAAATTCCGGTTGCATTCGCATGAGGTGCCATATGGATCTGGAAGTGGGCAGCAGTCAGTTACTGGGTTTCCAAATGTAGATGATGCCAACAGTTACTGGGTAAGAGAGCTCTTTCTCGTTGATGATGTCATTTGCAATTTTTTGCAATGTAAAAATAAGTAATGTTCTCAAGTAATCCAACTCAATGATGTATACTGTTTGTAGTTTACTTTTTTGACTCCAATTCACCTGAAATATCTGATTTATTCTACATCTTTGTGGATTGGGGAACAACGAGTTTGATTTAGTTGTAATCGAATGCAATGCTTGGACCTTGGCTCAATGTATTTAGAACTTACAACTTGCCACATCATTGTATTTTCAAGTCTGGCTCTTCAAGATCAGAAAGTCTTCATTAATTTCACTATTTGATTTGTGAATGTTTGTGCAGATTGTTAGACCTGTGCCCGATACATCAGCTAAATCAGGTGATGCCATCGAAAGCGGGACTTTGATTCGCTTGCAACATATGAAAACTAGGAAGTGGCTGCATAGTCATTTGCATGCATCTCCGATATCAGGAAATCTAGAGGTTAGTCGAGCTTGTTTTTAGACATCATATCATTGTATTTTTATAAGGTTCCTGGATTCTTGGGTAGATATTTGTGTGTCTTTGTAGATCAAATACATGAAGTGGAAAGGATGTTTCATCTTAGTCTTAAACTTATTTCGAATTTCGATAGTTTATAGTTATACAGCTTCTTTAAATGCCAATGCTTCTTATCTTTTCTATTTAATCTACAATACCATGTTGCAGCCTTCTCTGTTGCAATTTAATACTTGAAAGACACCACTAACATAGTTTTTTTCAGTTTCCACGACTATTTACATTGCTCGCATGTGCTATCCTGCTGTTAAGTTAAAGGCCATTGGCAAGATAGAAGTTTTAGAATAAGCGTTGAAATGCATTTGATTAGCATAGTTCCAAACTTATCAATCCGGTTGACCAGTGTTTTGCTAACATTTTTCATGATTGCAACGCCAGTGCAAGCCAGTCCATTATTGATCATCCAATTACATTTACCTTATATGCATTAGACCATGGCCTGCATTTGTGAGACGATTTCAGTAGTTTCTTTTTTCTCTAGAAGTTTTAGTTGACTGACCCAATTTTTTAAAATTACTGTTATGTTATCAATCAGTGGAGTGAGTTTAACTATTATGACATCGATGCACAAGATGCACCTTGATATGAATATAATGGAATTTTTATTTGAGTGCAGGTCAGTTGTTATGGAGGTGAACACCAGTCTGATACCGGGGATTATTGGAGGTAAGCAGGAAATTATAGATAGAAATCAGAGTTGTTAGCATGGATTTTGGTAGGTTTATTTGATCTAATTTATAACTCTATTCCAGGCTATTGATTGAAGGAAATGGAAAGACATGGAGGCAAGATCAAAGAGTGCGTCTTCAACATGTGGACACTCAAGGATACTTACACAGCCATAACAAGAAATACCAGCGTATTGCTGGAGGGCAACAAGAGGTTAGTGAAGAATTCTGAATGTGTTAATGTTATTGTTTTGTTGTCATTCTATTTCTACAAGAAGACTATTCGTAAAGTCAAGTGCAGGCTGGAAGTTGGATGCATAAACTGTATGCTCATTCCTAAACTTGCAGGTCTGTGGTGTGAGAGAGAAGAAGGCTGAAAATATATGGCTTGCAGCTGAAGGTGTTTACCTTCCTGTTAATAATCCGGCAGCCGGAAAATCAGCTAGTATGTAAGGTGCAGAGGACCAGCCTAATCCTAGTATTTTATGTTTACACATGTACTGGAAAATATAGATGTTTTACCCATTTGCTGACTCTCCTTTTGAGCATAAGTAAATGAACATTCCATGTTTTGTTTTAGAGTCCATGTTGACTACATTGAAATCAAGACAAAGGCTTAGGGATCACCATAATGAGTCAAAATAAAAATGAATTTACATACGAGTTTTTCAATTCCCATTGGCCCTTTTCATCGAGGACTCGGTGAGATTCTAATTTCTAAGCATGTTCTAAAGGCCAAATCAGCCCGTTATCATTCATGGAATATTGGAACATCATTCTTATCAATTTCCTGTTGTTGTGCT
The DNA here is from genome assembly GCA_006409495.1 of Sedum album. NCBI lineage: Eukaryota > Viridiplantae > Streptophyta > Magnoliopsida > Saxifragales > Crassulaceae > Sedum > Sedum album. The sequence goes on from QZGG01001099.1 coordinate 55,271, forward strand.
TATGACTTTGTTCTCCACACAACTACACAAGGCAGATCTCAAATTTTAAAACGTCCCATCGGGGTGAACATGCTTCCCTGACACAGCTCTAAACAGCCAGCATTGTTGACTTTATTTGCACGTCCTTGGCTCCTAGCAGTGCCAGTCCTAAATGACAGAATGACACTGGGTCCAGACAACTCAAGGTCACAAAATTCAACGCAAATCCACGAAAAAAGAACCAGAAAAATCAAAGCTAAGTTGGGTCATTGGGTTCTGTGGTCAATGCATGAAAAGCTTCAACCATTCAAAATGGTTCATGGGTTGGCAAAAGCTAACATAGTATTCTAATCTCCATGCCATGAATTGAACACAAGACAGCTTTTACCCCCTATATTTTTTTGCTTTAAATCACTTTATATCAAATTTCTATGAATCACTTCAACATACAAACCCTGTTGGACAACATGTTATGTTGAAGTGGAAGCTGGTCCCAACATTATACAGTACATAGAAAGGGCTCTCAATCATTCACGATCCCACATCACACTCACTCACTTCCATGCTACAAAACAATACAAAGTACTCCCTCCGTCCCATTATGAGTGTCCCATTTCCTTTTTGGATGTTCCAAAATGATCTTCCCATTTCCTAAAATAGAAACTTTTTTACCTATACATTTACACTCTCTTTCATACTTTTTATCCCACTTATTCTCTTTCTTACTTTTTATCTCACATTTTTCAATTTTCTTAAAAACCGTGAAAGTTCCCAAATGGGTCACTCAAATTGGGACGGAGGGAGTAGTATATAAACATTAGCCGTATAAACAAAGATAAAAGCACTTCAAGCTTAATAACTAAAGAGAGCCAGTGTTCGGCACATGCCAATACTAAGATCTAAGCTGCCCTATTTCCAAGATTGATAATAATTTTCTCCATGGGATATCTAGAGACGACCAATGCTAGTGCATGTCGAGTTTCAAAATAGGGCGTACACTTACTCGAGTGAAAGATTAACAAAACTACTCTAGAATCTAGATACATTGCTCAAGGTGGTTACACTCTACTGACCAAAAAGATTCGAAAATCAAACCATGTGAAGAGAAATGATACAGAAATGGTTTGGGGGTATACAAAAGGAAGTTGAAGTTACCCATAAGTAAATATATAAACAAAGGATATACCTACAGATGATGACGGCAACATGCGCTCACGCCACTTCTTATTTATATGTCCGGACAGCTCATGATATTCACCTCTCCCTCTCCACTTCTCACTTCGTGTTATGGGCATCTTCTGAAACAGATGATATAAAATTAGTTAGTTCAGAGATCAAGGTCAAGACGTCGCCCTACGTAAGTGAATCGCTAACTTATCCATATGGATGTTAGCTGTCATTACTACGATAAGGAAGTAACATGCGTTACGGATAGAAAAATTCCACATCCAACATGAACGCTAAACGCACAAATTCAAATTACTAAGAGGTACAACCGGAATGAAGTCATTCTATAAAACATCCCAAATCAACAGGAGGCAACTATTACTCATCAATAATTGAATGCAGAAGAGAATGAGTCAGTGAACACATGTAAGTGTACTAACATAAATTTAGGTGAAACAAAAACGACTAAGAATCAAAATGTACTAGTTTGGTAAGGCACCCAAATAATACGAGGGAATCTAAACATATACGAGCTTAAAAACAAAAACTAGGAGATTTCAATCATAAAATAGAATGCGGATTTTTCTATGATTAAAAATCATTCATTTGTTGCTAAAAGTAAATAAATAATTACGAATGTATGGGTTCACTAGCCTTGATCCATTTCATCAGAAGGGCAAGCTTTTTGAAGTCGAGCTTAATGTGAGAGTCTTGAAATGATCAGATGGCACAAAATCTTGCGGCAAATTAGCCCTCTGCACAATTCTGCTCATATTATTCTGCAAACTTTGTTGAACTAACTTATTCACTGCTTTCTTTTCCGCACTCATCATAACTTCTTCATTTTCTAAGCTTTCTTTGGTATCCCAGTTTGAGTTATTTCCGGTAGACGAGGATGAGCATATTGGAGCTGATAGAGTTGTTGTCAAACCGCTGTTATTTCGGTCTGATAGTCGTTTGCCTTTATCCAAAGTTAAAAAATCGAGAATCCTTGAAGCTCGTTTTTGTGCTAAAGTACTACCCACAAGTGTCAGCTCGAGTAATACGGACATAGCTCCAGCTTCTACCATTGCCTGACGTCCTCCGTGCACTTTATGAGCTATCGCCATTAACACATACAACACTTTCTCCTGACACCCGGTGAATCATTCCAATTCAATATATCAACCAATATCGGAAACGCATCCGGTACAAGACTTACAGCCTTCCGACCTTCCGCAGTTGCCACCACATTACTCAAAATCGAAAGAATCCTTTCACTAATATCCATATCACCCAACGCATTTACAAAATACTTCACCAAATCCGTCTCCAAAATAATCGCAACATTCAAATGCTGAATCGATAAATTATACAACGCCTTCAACGCATCCTGCTTCATCTGCGACCCATCCTTAAACCATCATCCATCACGATCTTAACCAAGAACGGAATAGCTCCGGACGACCCAATAACTAACTTATTCGAGTCCAATGCACTTAACCCTAAAAAATTCGCCACAATGGCTTCCGAAACCAACTCGCTAGGACTCTCACCGGCCAACCCGATAACATTTAGCATCTTGTGCACCGCCCCCGCCTTCACAATCGCCGCTTTGTTCCTGCAAACTCAATGACTCAGAACAAACACAACACTAGAAAATAGAACAAAGCTGAAAACAGAACAAACTTAAACAGAACAAAACAAAACTGAAACAGGGCATAAAATGGCCAAAATGAAAACTGGGGTTATAAAATGGGGACTTACAGATCGTTGCGGATGGCGAGATTGAGAAGGGCGTAGAGAGGAGCAACAGCAACCTGGTCAAAGCGGTGGTCAACGCGGTCAATGATTTCGATTAGAGGCGGAATGGCACCAAGCATAGCGAGAGTCTCTCTAGCAAAGGGATCATCTTTCGCAAGCCTCCTTACATCGCTAGCAGCTTCCAAAACGTTATCCAAATCCTTCCCTTCCGTTAATCTCCTCACAACACTCTTCATCTCCTCTAAAGCTTCAATCTTTCTCCTCTTCACCGCGTCAGCACACTCCGACGACATCGACGAGGATGAGCCGGAAGATGATGAGGACGAGGAGGAGACGTTGAGTAGAAGATCAGAGAGCTTACCGGATCCGGGTGGGTTGGTTTTCGTAGTTGAATTTGAATCTGAGTGTTGCTCTGTTTCAATGTCTGTTTGGGTAGAGTGATGTGAAGCAGAGCCGCATGCGAGTAGGTGGAGGAGTTTGCGGCGGAAGGAGGAGGAGGATTGGGAATGTGGACGGTGGTTGTTGAGGAGGAGTGATGCGATGTTGTTGTTGAGATTGGTGCGGTGGCGGTGGTGGTGGTGACAGCTGGTTGACGTAGTCATGATCAAGATAGGACTAGGAGAGATGTGGTGTGGCGGTTCTGTGTCTTCACGTGGTTTTTGAAGCTTGTCGGAGACAGAGTGAGCTTCTTTGAGGTTGTGTTGTTGTGTACGTATGTATGACGATGTCTTCGTCTTCTTCTTCGTTCTGTTTAGTAATGAATTACCCTTTTACCGCAATTTAAAATGATACGTATTATTTTGTAAAATAATATTTATCTGAAATTTTTATATCATCTACAGTTGCATTATTAATATTTGTAAAATCACATCAATTACATTCACTATTTATCATCACATATTAATTTGGTATTAGGCACGTACAAATATATTGACAAATGTAATGACGTGGTGCAGTCTCAATCATTAATAAAATATAATCAACGAATATAAAATGGAATTCACGAATTCATCAAAATACATGAATTCAGAACAACCTCTTGTTAAATACTGTTGAAATGTGGAAAATGGATGAATAACAGAATAAGTAAATGTGTGCAGCCGGAGTCGGATGAGTGTCATCCCTCATTCTGCGGAGAATGAATGAGGTTGGGTCCGAGCTGATCTGGATTCTGTAGATGCTGATTGAATGCACTTACACGGGTACTGGCCTACCGTTGTCTGGCAACAAACTACACACTCTATTTTTAATCAAAGATGAATTTCTTAAGGTTGGAAGTTAATCAATCATTGATTTGTATCAAACCTTTGATCAAAATGTGATGTGGGGTCTTTGAAATTAGAGATAAGGCTTTTGAGAATGGATGAAAGCAGCATGTGAGTGTATCTGGGTAGTGAGGATTGAGGAAGAGTTAAAAGAGACTTTAATTAGGATCAAAAGGAGTGAGGTTTAAAGATGAATGTCTGCTTCATTTGGAACAGCTGGTTATTTTAATATGATGCATGTGTGCAGGTGAAAAGGAGTTGTGGAGTTCTTGATGGATGCCTTCTGCACCCCATAGCTGGACATTTGCATCCTGGAAAGTTAGAAGAGAATAATATCAGATTGGAATTATATTCTCATTACAATGTTATCGCTTTCTGCACTCGAAACCTGTTGTAGCGGAACAAATCATACCTTATATTGAGCCTTTAACTCGATGACCAATTCAGATAAACTCAAAAAGAGAACAAGATGCCCATATGGTCGATAAGTGTCGCTAAATTTGTTGAAAGCATGGATTCATACATATAGGGAGCCAAGAACATTGTTCAAGGGTATAATTTCTATAAAATGACTTGTCGCAGTGCGCGCTGACAGAGTAATAATTCCGTAGAAGTCAATAGGAGAAACATGTTGAATTCACGTTCACCAGATACTTCAAACTTAGGAGCTACACAGTTTGACTTCACTTGCTTCTGTCAGCATAGTCATTTATCAGTCCTTGCACATCCTTCCAGAACAAGCCCTCAACGAAATATCCATCCTTTGTGAACCTGTAAATCAGTGTATGTTTTCAGAACACAAAACAGAAGATACAAGACGCAAAAAAAGCGGTAGTTTGGTAGATTTGGTGCAAGACTCACCATTTTGTGACGCTTTTAGTCAAGTATACTGTTTTGCCGGAAGATATTGATTTCGGATCAGCACTTGCTATTGTCAGTGTGTAGAGTTCTGAGAACCTAGGGAGCTTGGAAGACACAACTAACCCTGTGCCTGTGAAGGATCCCTACAGAAGACACAAACTTGAAGATGTAAAAGTACCAAAACAGCAAACATAAACCTCTTCACTTCTAAAACCCATGATTTCTTTCCATTTTAAACGACAGGTATTAAAATAAGTTGGAAAAATAAAGTGTAAATGATATAAACACATACAGACCCAACATTTATTTTTCTCTATAAAAATATCTGATACGATGATGTCGATTGACTACAAATTATGTGTTTCCCACACTGAATCGATCGTTCTACCACATTCCAGGACAACCATTAATATTCAGCGGCACAAGAACACACAAAAAACTACAGCTCATTTTCTTAATCTATCAATCATATCACTATGTGAGGATTAACCAGCAAGGATACCGTCATTTCATCAGTTCAGAAAAGTTATCATCTAAACCTACCTCAGGAGGATGCGTAAACAGGATAGCATTCTTCCCCTTTATGTATATTATGAGCTGAAGCAGTCCATTAACTACAGCATACGTGCTAGAGTTAAGAATCAAACACAAATAAGATATGCTCAATCTAAATGTTCAGATGGATCGAGAAGTTATTACTATGGCAGTAGCAGGTTTGACCATACATCTCTGACGGATAAATTTAAAATCGACCTATACATTAAACATACGCACAGACTAATCTATAGAGGAAACAGTAACAATTAGACTCATAGCACTTATAACGGTAACAGAAAAAAATCTGCAACACCAACCACATTGATGTTTTAATAAATGAACTCGATCAGTAACTAAGCCCCTCACAATAAAACAAAATAACTAATCGTCAAAATTTGAAAGGATATGATGCAATGCATCCAATTAGGAAATTCTGTTCTCGGGGAAATCTTTCCTGTAAAATTGAGCAGCAAGAGCAATGGCAATGATAACCAAACCCATCAAAAGCTTAATATTACTTAGCCTCACATCTTCCCTGTACCCACGGCTTTTAACAACCTACAATAAACATTTTAAAACCGTCATTTCAAGGATCGGTACAAAATCATTCAGGCTGAATTTCTTAAGCCAATCTGAAAAATTACTTGACAATCCAAAATTATAATAGTTTTTGTAACCCTAAATCAATTAACATGCAAAGTGACACCTGATCATAACCATTAATCAAAATACCCAGTTGAGGATTTTACCTCATTAACGGACTCATCCAATATATTCTTGATCGAATGCTGATCCAACAAATTAGCTTTCTTGGCGCTTTTCACAGCAATTGTCGTCATTCAAATCTGCAGTTTACAACCCTAAATCTCAGCCTATCTGTTCATACAATTTCTAAAAAGTCGAGGAAAATGACATGATCATGATGATCGAGCAAAGTGATCGGAAATTCGCTCACCTTTGAATTTTGATCCACTTGATTGTCTTGCCGAGTTAGGGCTTACAGTTTACTTGTCTGAAGGAAACCTAAGACGACTGTTTTGTTTTCCTCTGAAATTGACCCATGTCGGACCGGTCAAACCAGTTGAACCGAAGTATTCAATTGAACCACATTATATTGCTTGGTCTGATTAACCTCCGTTGGCTCGGTGAACGGCGACGTTCTGACGAGCAATCAAACTTTGGGGCACTGTGTAGATCTGTAGGTTCACATCGGAGATAGAGATTGTGAAATTCGATTTCTTCACCCGACGCGATTTGGAATATTCCGATTTGGTTGTATGTTGGCGGTTTAGTAGAATTTGATGGATCAACCGAGCTCGTGGGATGCCCTGCGGAAGCAGGTTGGTTGTTTTTTAATTAACCCTAAGATTGCGTCGTTGAAAGATTATGCAAAATTCAACATTTTTTTTCTGAGATTGAGGACGCTGTTTTGTGTTTACGATTGTAGATTGCTTTGGTGATGTTGATTGTTAATTGTAATAACCAAAGCTTTGTTGAATTGGAGGTGTAGAAATGGAAATTAAATTGTTAAAAATTGTTGGATTATATGGATTTCACTTGTAACCAAAACTTTGACGATTTGTTAGTTTTTGTATAAATTTGTATCTAAAGTGTTGAGTTGCTTTCAGTAAGCGATGTTTTGGATTGTTAAAAACATTGCTTTGTAAATGAGATGTTGAATGAGGAATTATTGATTATAATGTTATGTCACTGAGGACAAGGAGAATTCTTTGTAATAGAATTTTGACGTTTGTTAATGTTTGCTTGGTATATGTGATAGATAATTTGTAATGCTCATCAAGTATATTTTTTGTTCAGGCTAGGAAGCTTGAAGCTCAATTGGATGATCAGATGCATGTTTATCGGAAGCTTGTTGTCACAAAAGCTGATGATGGTGGTAGAGAGAATGATCTTGAAACTGAAATAGATCAACTACTGAAACAGCTTCAGCAAGTCAATAATCATATGCAAACATGGGTGTCTTCTGGAGGGTCTGAAATATTTTCTCATACGTTGACTCGCCATCAAGAGATCCTTCAAGATCTGACACAGGTAAGATTTGTGGAATGAAGACTATTGATTAACTAGGCTTGGATTGATAAACTAGAATAACCCATTGAACATGTACTTCTTTTCCCTTGGCGCTACTGAGAAACTGATGACGATCAACAGCAAACATAGTTCTGTTTGTTGACTCTATACCTTAACTGATAATTTAATTAGTTTGTAAATTAACATTGGTAACGCTTTCAATAACTTTTCTTGCATTTACAGGCATTGTGATTAGCTACATAAATATGAAGGTACATGTTCATCACATGTAACCTCCTGGCTTGTGTTTTCCCTAAGGGATTTTTAAATGCAGGAATTTTATAGGCTTAAATCCAGCCTCAGAGCAAAGAAAGACCATGCATCATTACTAGAAGGTTTCAGAGAGTTCGATCGAGCAAGAGTGGATTTGGAAGAAGGCGGTGATGATCAAGCTCTTCTTAAGGAGCATGCTTCCATCAGTCGAAGTACTGGCCAGGTAGTTTTATGTGAATAGTGTTATGTTTTTACCAATTATTCGGTCTCTAATATGACTAAATAAGTAAAGTCAATATGCAACTGTGGCTTCATTGAAAATATGTTGCACTCTTTTAGTTTTGCTGAACTAATGGTACGCACCTAGACAAAGCCAAGTTGTCTGAGCTTCTTACTCCTGAAAATCAAATCGGGGGTGTAAATTTTCACTTTTACCAAGCATATAGATTTATTATTGCATCAGATATTTTATCATTGTAGTTTTTATTGGTTAATTTGCTGTTAAGCTAATACTTGTCTTTGTTACCAATTTTATTGATCATTCTGGTCATATCATATGTGGCTTTGACCAATGATCGATATCAATGTTAATGCAGTTGAGTTTTGAAATGATTATCTTTCTTTTCCATTTAAAATTTGTAGATGGACAATGTAATTTCCCAAGCACAGGCTACCCTTGGAACACTTCTATTCCAACGTTCGACATTCGGTGTCATTAATTCGAAACTAGCCAATGTCGGCAGTCGTCTTCCCACGGTATGAAAGTTTAATATTTACTGGTTACCTAGAAAATTAATCGAACGTGTTGCATGAAATACAGAACTTGCGATGGCATTGTGAACCTTTTGAAACTCAACTTATGATAAATACTTCAAACCATTTTAATTATAACGCTTCCGTTGGTGGCCTATTAAGATTTTAAGTATTTCTATGTGCACTGTACAAGTGTACAGCAGTGAATATGAAATCACATGTTTGGTTACATTTTCCAGGTCAACCAAGTCTTGACTGCGATAAAGAGGAGAAAGTCTATGGACACCATTATTCTTTCACTTGTGGCCTCAGTATGCACATTCCTAATGTTAATCTACTGGATGAGCAAGTAAAAAGGTACTCCATGCTATTTCGTCCAAGAATCATTATCCCCGTATAATCCCTACATTTTGTTGTATCTTATAATATCTTCAATCGTGGCAAATTGGTATACATATAGAAGAGTATGTAATTCTACAATGCAGTTAATTACATTATTTGTCAAACCTTAGCAGCATTAGAAAAACTAGCTATATTACTAATCAGCGATGAGGGGATGAACAAGTTTTGCATCTTATGTGACGTGATAAAGCTGATGTGTTTTTTTGCTCACCATAGTGTCGGCTTCGTCCCAATAGATTGTAATATAAAAATTTATAAAATCGTTCGTAATGTCATTTGTACTTTGCATCTAGACGCCTTGTCTATGGGCTGACGAACCACTCAGGTATTGGTCAAGTCGATTATATGGCAGTTGTGGTTCTGATTGTTTTTGACCGACATGGCTGCCCATAATAGTCCATGGCATGAGTTGTTAGAGCGACCATGTGAATATTGATGATATGTCTGTGCCCATGTGGAGTAATAAATTGAGGTTCATTTAACAAATAAATTGGACTTCTTAGGAGAAATGTAAGCACTGTTGTCTCTTATGAAAATAAAAACAAACTTTTTTATTGAGACTCAGTAATTCACATTTAAATGTAAGATTCTGCATTACAACTTGATACACTAGCCTTTATTCACCACCAACCTTGTAAAGATTAATTTTTTTGATAAAACGTTTTGAGAATTATTGAAGCAATACGAAATATGATAAATTAAACCACTTGGTAATAGTAACAATGAATTTCAAATAATTTATCCATGTATAAATTACAGGTAATAGTATGGGTAAGCCTTTCATTTGCATTCGTGTATAAATATAGTTTTGAGATATTGCAAAGTATGAAGCAAATTCAGAGTGCAGTTTTGTGCGACTTCGTTGTACATTTTTCATTTTGAATATAATTTTTGCACGTTTCAGTATGTATTATTTAGTGCAAACTACAAAAATTGAAGAAAGATGATCTTGGATCGTCAACTTAAATTGACCCAACAATAAAGATGAGGTCGCAGAGTTCGTACGTCACTAGGACTCGTAAATCTTTGCAATTAAATGTAATACTCTCTTTTAAATTTTCTTGCAATTCTCTACAACTTTGCATTTATTATTCAATGAAAATGGCCATTTCTTAAAATGATATAGAAGTGTTACAGACAAAATCATTTTAAGCCAAAAAATAAAAGAATATTGTGGTTTGAAAGTAATAATGAAAAATAACGAAAAATAAATTACTGCTCTAGAGGCCAAGAAGAACGTATCTCAATGGATCCATAACCTAGCAGCTCTTCAATCATCTGCTCGATGTGGTCATCATTCAGCTGCTCAAAAGCCTCGTCACTGCTACTGCCTGCCCTTTTCACTTTCTTTGCACTCCAAATCCGATCATCCGCAATATCCTCCTCCATAAACCGTTTTGCTGCCACAGTTTCTGCCCTGTTTTTATTCAAGCTCGATTCTGGCACACCCCGGGTCGAGTGAGAATTGGTTATTTCTAAGGAAGTTGTGTAGCATTTTTGTAACTTCGCAATCAAAGTAGACGAAAGGAGTTTAGTGTTGGAGAAATTAAGATGTGAGTTGTAATTAAAATTGACTTTGGCTCTGGCTCCACAAATCATCCTTGCAGCTTGATCGTACGCCATCGCTGCGTCCTCCGCCGTCTCAAACGTTCCAAGCCAAATGCGCGTCTTTCTGAACATTCAAACATTCAGTGAGAATTTGTTACTCACCACTCATCCAAATAAATGTTTGGACTTGTTGTTAGTCTAACCATATTATTATATACATGCTAAGAGCTTACAGTAAAGGGTGTCGGATTTCGGAGACCCATGATCCCCAATGACGCTGTCGCACTCCTCTATATCGCGGCTGCTTCTGCTGTTGTCGAGCCATTGTCGTGTCGCAAACTAAACAAATGAACTTGAAAAGTCTATATTTTGATTCAGAATGTGGAAATGCCTTAACCTTGTAAAATATGAGACAAAATGAGAGTATTGAGAGCAGAAGCAGAAGAGTTGCTCTGAGGATGTTCTGCTTTTGGTGGATGACACACTAGTGGTTTATATATTTGACGAGTGTTTGTTTTCATTTGAATCATATCCTATGAATAAATTTAATAATGTCAAACTTATTTTTGTTTATTGAATAATAATATATAACGCTCAAAGAGTTCGGATCGTAAGAGACATTAAAATTATGTAAGACAAAAGAACATCATCTCAACCGTTCATTTTGATTAATCTGACGGTTGAGATTAAATTAATTATGAATTAAAATAGGTGGTTGAATTAGCAAAATACACGGGCGGTTGAGAATGACGGTTATCAATATCAACCGTTTGATGAATTGAAATCAACGATTGAGATGATGTCCTTCCGTCTCACAAAAACTTGTCTGTCCTTCTAGAAATTAATCCAACGCTCAAATATATCTAAAATATAAATTGCATTTAAAATTAATATTTCAATTAGATTATACTCCCTCCGTCCCGCTTTGTTTGTCCAAAAACACAAAATGCACGGTAATTAAGATAGAAAGAATGTATAAAATGTGTGGTTGAGAATAAATGATTAATAAGTAAATGAGTAAAAAATAGAATGTGTGGTTGAGAATAAAGGAAAATGGATAAACTTAAGGGGACACCCAAAATGGAAAGTGGACAAACATTATGGGACAGAGGGAGTATGGTTTTAGTCTTTTAAAACTATCTGACATGTGTTTTTGTCTGCGCCAAGATCATGAACATTAAGAATCAAACTCAAACATATGTTTTCTAGTATTTCAATAATTGTGCTGCAAAACAAAACATAATTACTTAGTTAAACATGTTCCTAAAATCATTTCCATGATCGTTGTCGGCTCCGGTTCATTATAATTAAACATTCAATTAAATTGGATAATTCAAATTTAAGTGACTTACCGATAAGACGTTACTGATCAAAAATTAATAAAACAGACGAAAACTAAATAATATATAAAAGTCGGGGTTAGTGAGATGTGAAAACCATGTGCAATGCAGGTGGTGTTGATTGAAATCGTACAAATCAGCTAATTCAGCGTTGATTTGGGAAACTATAATCGTATGTTATGCAACCATCAACTGCATGAACCTCTCTGCATTTAGTATCTTAGTTGGTTTGACAAATATACACTGATTGATCAAACGTGTGGACTTGAGAAATTCATGTAAGAATTTATCGATTTTGGGCCTCAAATTGAATGACCCCGTTACAAATTTTCCATTTCCACATTCTTATTGGGCTTGAATATAAAGCCCATTTATTCTACCATTACAACTTGGGCTTGTACTTTACGCAATTGACACAATTCCTTTCAATCCTACTGCGCTGGCTGTGTATTGAAACTGTGTATTTATTTTCATTTATTGTAAATGATATGCATGCTGGTAAAAAACTTGAGCGGAAGTCCAAGTATACAAGTTTTCAATTGGCTGTAGTAAGTTTTTGAGATCAGTTTATCATCTCAGGGAGAGATTTGCCCGCTGTCCGCGATCAGCACCGTGCCAAAAGGTAGGTGGCTACCTCCGGGAAAGGCTTCATTATGGCATTCACTACATTCATACCTTCAATAACTTTTCCTATCAAAATAGATTGTCCATTTGCATCCAAATCCGAATTCAATTTCGTACTAATCAAGAAGGAACATTTACCGTTTGCCGAAGACCCAGGTAACATTGTAACATCCCCAATTCCACTGTGTTTCCTGATCGAGACTTCACCTGGTAATATACTTCCATAAATTGAATCAGCTTCATCAATGTTACCTCTAGTGATGTCACCTCCTCCAATGTATAAGTTACGTGTAGATTAAGTTATCGATGTGCCCTTGTAGTGAAGAAGTTTACCTTTTGGGTTGACACCTTTCTCTCCGGTGCAGAGTGAGCGGAAAATCTCAACTTTACGGTATGTTGTATCAGCATAAAGCTCCATCACAATACGACCAGCCGACACTCCATGTATTGATATGTCAAAGAATACTTTTGGATTCCCAAGATTGGATTTTTCTGCTTTTGGTTTTTTGTTCCACTTTTGATTTGCTCCACCTCTGCTTTGCTTTCTTTTAGTTCATTCTCCAACTTTTGCTTATCATTCTTCAGTTTTGTGTTGTCTGTTTCAAGGCGTCGAATCTCCATTTCATTTTCTTTCCTTTCGGCTTCGACTTTCAGTTTGTGATTCTTTTCCATTTCACTTATTGTCTTTTGAAGCGTCAAGATTTCAGATTGCAGTTTGATATTTTCTTCCTCTAAGCTTGAAAACTTTCCTATAGATCCATCGTTAATGCTAGCTGTAGCAGCTTTCATTTGAGTGTTGGCATCCTCCAACTTAGTCTTAGCATTTTTCAGTTGTTTCGTGGCTGAATCAAATCTCTCTTCGCAGCTTCAAGACTTGTTTTAGCAGCTTCAAGTCGCATATTGTTAATATTAGTTTGAGTCTTTGCAGCTTCTAATTGATTACGCGCATTCTCTAATCCATTCTTAGCTTCTTCCAACTCTGTTTTGAGCAGAGTTCAATTTGATTGGAGCAAATCTAAATTTAGTCTTCTCATCCTCCAACTGCACTCGCTCTTCTTCTAACTTGACTTTCGCAATTTCTAGCTCTCTTTGCAATTACAAACCAAAGATGATCCCCCTTTTGTTAGTTTCCATTCTAGCTTGTCAGCATTTAGTTCAAGTTTTGCAGCTTCCAAATCCAACCTCTCAGCCTCTATCCGCTCCATCTCATCCTCCATTTCTTCGGTGTGTATGCATTTAGATTGTGTAGTCATCTTCTTAATGTATTTGATAGGTTGAGAACTTAGAAACCTCTCTTGACCAGATCAGACAGACAACCACTAGAAGAGTATTATGAAAAATCAAGAAATTACCAAAATACCCTTATACCTTAAAATAAAGGGCATTTTCATCATTTCCACCGTCTGTACGTAGGAAAACTTTATTTACAAAGAAACATCTACTTGATTTATTTCATAATTTTTTTGTGTTATAGTTGACTTTTGATTTTTATTTTTAATCCAAACTAATTGAATACTCCATTATTAGGACTTAGATAAACTATCGTAGTCATTATTTATTGTACTTACATTGTTAAATATGATGTGTAATATCAACAACTTGTTGACAAACAAACAAAAAGATCAGTATATGATTGATCATGCTTTTGCTCTAAGGGATAATTTTTGTTACGATTGATCGCCATTAGAGGTACAAATCAAATGATATGCCCGTCAGAAAATGCTATGTTCTATTATGATCTTTTTCTATATTGATTATTATTAGGAGTGAAATAAATGTATAACGATCTTTTATTTTAAAATAATAAAAATAGAATGCTTGATCACTATAGAAGATCATGAAGAAGGATGCCTCTAGGGTAAAGTTTTGTGAGTATGATTTATTGTAGCATCTACTTCTTAATTGGATCAGAGAAAGGATTCCACCCAAGTCACATTTGAGAGCTTAATCTCAATTCTCATATTATATCAAATATTACACTTCATTTAATATTTATTGATACGAAGGGTTGAGTTTTATGAGGACATATAATTTTGTGAAGCATGAATACATAATCTCAATAGTTTATTTTGATTAATCCGACTGTTAAGATAAAAAAGTAATTTTAATTAATTTGATTTTAATCAACAAAAATCACATGTCAGTTGAGATTGACGGTTATTAATATCAACCGTTGAATTAATAGAAATTAATGGTTGAAATAATGTCCCTCTGTCTTACAAATAATTGTTGTCCTCTTAGAACCTATTCCTGAATATGCATACTGTTAAATTGAAAAAACATAATAAATAGATTAAAAGACATGAGATGTAATTTCAGCTATTAACTCAATTTTTAACCTGGCACAAGAAAATAGAAGCTTCTTTCGATGTATGCTTCCGCCCTTGAATGTTGGGTTTGGCCATTGGCTGGATCAGTGATGGGCCTGAATGGCCTTTTTATATTTGGGCTTGGTTCTATTTTGGGCCTGACTGTCTTTCGTTCCGGTACTTCGGTAGGTGCAATGCAGACACATAGTGCGCAAGATAGATTAACTACAGCTCATCATTTATCGTGCGCGTTGATCTTTCGCTTTTTGATGAAAGTTGTTGTCTTCTGACTCGGCGAAGTATCCGATTTGAGATAAATCGACGGGAATCGAAAACAAGCTTTGAGTCGTGTTGATCGCTCCGATCCGATCACAAAGAAAAAGAAGATCTGAGCTTGAATTTCTCAGTAGGAATCGTTAAAATTCGTTGTGTTGTGTGATTGTGTATGTGCTGAGTTGAGTTGAGGGGAGGGATCGGATGATGAAGAAGAGCAGTCCGCCGAAGCATCGGCATGATGGCACTTCGCCTCTTCCGTTAGGGATGGATTGGAGTCCGCCGCCGCGCAAATGGGTGAGTTTTTATGCGAGTCTTTTTTGTTTATTGAGATTGGAATTAATTGATCGATTTTAAGTTGAATTCTTTAGTTTGGGAATTGATTAGGTTTGATTAGATGTTTTTCTTTAGGTTTAAGATTGTCATCAGAACTGTTAGGTGGATAGGGAATTGAGTAGTGATTTGATGGAATTTAGTTATGCATGCAGTTGATTTAGGGTTTAGTGTATAGCTTCTTGATTGAGTGAGATAAAGATTCATTCTGTTTGGTTGAAATTCCAGGTCATCAGGTTATGTGAACCGTGTTACTGGTGTTAACTGAGTAATGGTCATCAGGTCATCAGCTTGTGGAAATCATGTTTCAGCTTAAATTCATTCATCCTTTATATTTTATTTCTGGATAATTTATGAGCACAATGCCACAAACAGTGTGTCTAAGGGGAAGTGTGTACAATGCCTGTTTGCCATCTAGTCATTTGTTATTGTATATCTCAGGTTGTAATTTTGTGCAATTTTTTTAAATGTGTGACTCGTAGTAAAAGCAACACTGCTTGTGTCATTTTGGTACTGTCGTGGCAATTTAACATCACTGTTACTATTCTAAGTCCAATTAAATTCTATGTCACAGTTAAGTTTACTTATGGGAGAAAGTTACAGCCAGCAAATCCGAAATAGATAAAATTTGTCTTGTGTAGGGCGTGAGAGGGGTCTGTTATTTACTGTCCTCAATATAACCCGGTTTTAATGATTTATATGTTTAGTGATACCACTTGCTTTGGTCACTCTAATTACTAAAAAGCTCTGATTTTTGTTCTGACTGTACATTTTATTCGGTATTGTAGAATGGGAAGGATACCGTCTGGCCTCATGATTCCCGCAGTGGGTGGAGCTACTGTGTAACAATTCCTTCATGGTCACTGCTTCCAACTTCACGAAACTCAGATCCCGTTGTGGTACTGAATTAGAGTTGGATGTTTGTATACAGTATAGTTTGATTATCATTTTGTCATATTACGCAGTAAAATTATCATGTCCGGTTTATATTCAGATTGTCAAATCAAAAGCTGCATTTGTATGTCATGAATGTTTATGATATATAATACTGTGAATGTTTCTATAATGATGATGTGAAGAATAAGCAAATTACAATTAATAACTAGCCCGCTCTAGGTTTCAGTTATATATTTGACACATCAGCTTATTTATCCCCTAACCTGTCGTGGTGACAGTTTTACAGAGTTCAGGTTGGCATACAATCCCCAGAAGGACATACAACTTTGTGGGGTATTCTTAGAAGATTCAATGATTTTCTGAAGTTATATACTCATGTGAGAAAGTTTCTAACAAATCTTTGCCTAGTTTTCAAGCATTTTATATAGTTTAAATTTTTTATTTGATACCACTGATAGAATTGATTGCTGTTTAGTGTTTAGTATTAACTCTGAGATTTCACCCTAATTTGGCAGCTCAAAAATGCATTTCCTAAGAAGAATATTCCTCCAGCTCCACCAAAGGGACTAATGCGGTTGAAGACCAGAGCCTTGTTGGATGAGGTGGAGTATCCCCAATTTTTTACTCATGCGCTATCAGTGGTTACATATTTGTTCTGAAAGGGGCTTTATTAATTTTTGTTTCAGCGAAGGTTATCTCTTGAGGAGTGGCTTACAAAGCTCCTTTCTGATATAGATGTATCCAGATGTGTAGCTGTTGCGTCCTTTCTTGAACTAGAAGTGGCTGCCAGGGCATGTATGCACCCTTATTCGTTTTCTACATTACTATGTTTGGGGGACATTGTTTACCATGACACAAGTATTTGACTGTGTTTACTACTTTGTTATAGCATTCCAAGATGTAAACCATGATGCCCCAGAATTAAATCCATCTGGTAACGGTTCAACTTCATCAGCTGAACATCCTGGTTCGAGTCACTTGTTGGTTGCTGGATCCTCATCTCTTGCTTCAGAGTACGGTAGTGACACAGCTTATGAAACATCAGAAATTGGTACACCTAGACTAGGCAGAGGTAGTAGCAACTCAGAAATAGGGTTGGACGATCTAGCACTTGACGATGATTCAACAAGTCCCATGGAAAAGCTGGTCAAATATGGAATGTCTAATCTTGACGAAGGTTTATTTATGGGTGAGACTCTTCTTGAAGAGCTGGAAGGTCTTTCCAAGTATAAAGGTACTATTGACAAACAGCGCATTAGTTCAAACGGGAAAAACACTGAAAATGGATTTGATTCTAGAAATGCACTTGTTAGTGAAGGCCGAAATGACCTGATTATAAGGGCAGATCATAGTAAGGCTGTTGGTCATACTCGAAAGCTTTCGGCAGAGAGTGTTAGCAGTGATGTAGGTTCACTCAAGGGAAGTGACGTCTCAGATTTAGGAAATCCAGTATTCTCTGGGAATGCGTCCGTCGACCTTCCTGAAAGTTCTGAGGATCTAAATATTTTCAACAGTAAATATTCTCAGTTAATTCTTCCATTAGATCAACGTCAGAAATTGAATAGGTATCTTACAAGCATGCAGAGAAGATTAGGCACAGCCAAAACAGACATGGAAGAGTTGATGTCCAGACTAGATCAAGAAATCACTGTAAAGGAGTATCTTGCTACAAAGGTTTAGTCTTTACCATCGTCAGTATGAACTTTGTATTTGCAATAATGAATTGTGTCACCTTTTGCTTATGATGTAATTTATTTTTTGCAGGTCAAAGATATTGAAGGAGAGTTAGAGAGTACGAAACGCAAGAGTATAGAAAATTTACAACAAGCTGTTTTACTCGAGCGGGAAAGGTACACTCAGATGCAGTGGGATATGGAGGAGCTTAGAAGAAAGTCATTGGAAATGGAAATTCAGTTGAAGTCACAAAAGGTAATACATTTTTTTTATTATAAAAAAGAGACAAAATCATGAGTAGGGTGTCATCAATTTTCTGTGAAAATGTTTAGGGTGACAAACCAAATATATCGCTTACGAGTACATTTAGTGCCGACGAGAAAGCAGCACTGCAACATGAATTGGAGAAGACAAAAGAAGAGCTGAATAGCTTGCAGAAGCGCCATAAAGAACTAGAATTAAAGTCCAAAGCAGATAGCAAAGTTCTTGGTAAAGAGGTGAAGTCATTAAGAAGCTCCCAAAAACAACTGATAGATAAACTTAGTCAGTCAGATCAAGAGAAAGCTAAGGCGCAGGTGATATGAATTAATTTATATTCTTTGCTGAGTTGATGAGACCAAAAATCTTTTGAATGAGCATGTTAGTTTATTCAACCACTTACTGATACAATTGCTCTTAATTTCATTCTCCATTTTCAGAGACTCCTACTGGAAGAAAGGATGAAGAATGACAATTCAGTAGCTACCAGGACAAAGCTGCTAGATGAATGTAAAGCTCTACTAAAACAACTTCAGGAGTGCAACAATTATTTTCCCAATGAAGATGAAGATAAATTTGTGATGAGCTCATCATCAGAGTCAGATGCTCTGGATCTTCTGACAGCCTCTGATGGTCAGCTAAGCATCCTCATTGCACAGGTATCATTTGAAACAACCTTCATTTCCACTCGTCTTGTAGCCTTCCAAAAGTATCAAATGACAAGATAACATGCAGTACTCTTTATTCATAAATATTTCCTCTTCCATCAGTTTATATCTTGTTTGTTGCTTCTGACAGGCACAGCTCTTGGGCCAGGGTGCCAAAGAAGAATTAACAAATGCCAGTTGTGATAAGATCGATAGTGAGCTGAGAGTTATGCTGACAGAGGTCTTCACTGTAAGTGCCAGATTGAGAAAGCAACTCAACTTTGTTGCTAGAACTTCATTGAAGTTAGATGTCTTGAAGCATGAGGAAGGCCCCTAAATAAAGCTAGTAAATTCCGTATTGTTGGAACCTAAGAGAAGCTGAGCAACGGCATGACAGCGATGTTTCAATAGATCAAATATCAGAGTCATCCACATCCTCTAAGCTTTAGGAGCAGAGATGATGGCACTCTCACATGGTTTTGCTGCTTTTACCTATACAGATGCAGGCAGGTTTTGGGGGAGGTTTGTCTTCCCCATGCTGTAGTTGCGGACAAATACATGTTATAATGATGAATTTTATAATGGTGCAGTTTCTACTTGTACAAAACTGGCAGTCCCTCCAACGAAGTCTATAAATTCAAAAAGATTTGCCACTAATAATTGTACTAAGAAAAACAGAACTAAGCTGAATTTGAGAACATGAGGCACACTGATGTTACAAGTGTTATGTTACGAACATGTTACAACATAACTTACGAACAATGTAACATATTGATTTCAGATAGCAGGGCATGAGTGAGTGAGTGAGGTGAAACTCAGACACGACCATTGGTCGCATCCCCATTAGCAGATTCACAATAGTTTGAGCTCTTAAAGCCATCTTTGCAGATGATTCCATTTGCACAATGAGGTTCACCTTCAGTTCCATTCAAACGCTGATGTTCATCTTTGGTTCCGTTCATGCATTCAATTTTACTGTTGTGGCTTTTCAAACAGGTGATTTCCAGGCGAGGTTCAACAAGAATGTAGAGGGGTTTTCCATTGAGCTTGGGGTCTTTCTGCTTCAGAAAGAACCATGTAAGGGTCATAGAGTAACTATTATGGACAAATCATTTGACAGGTTTGGAATTTAGGATGGGGCTACCTTGAACTTGGTCAACCCGACAATACATGCACATTCGATCACATCAGCTCCCATTCTTTCTGCATACAAGAATATTGTTACTTACTTTCAATCAAATTATCATGAACTGATGTTTGGGCATCTAATGATGGGGTACGGTACCTATCAGTCTAATTGAAGCGGACAAGGTGCCACCTGTAGCTACTAAGTCATCAATTATTAGCACACGATCCCCTGGTTGAACAGCGCCCACATGCATCTCTAGGCAGTCTTTTCCGTACTCGAGGTCGTAGGCTTCTGAAATAGTGTCGCCTAAGCAAATTCCATAATTTATTAGAAACAATTTTCAGCTTCATTTTATACATATGGGAAGATTTTAATCAGCAAAATGCAGCACATGATGAAATATAAATCAATAATCTCGCATTAGTCCTTATCAGTGTGCCAGTGTTTTTTCTAAATGTTTGGACACAATATGTTCAAACAAACATGTAAATCCAAAAGAAATTTTGGAGACATTGATTAGGTCATAATTTACTGGTTGCACAAACAAAATAGAAGTAAAAACAATATATGTAAAAACAAAACTATGCTAGATAATCGCACAAGCATATGATGCAACTAAAGCAACAAGCTGTATCATATGATGAATAGTACCTGGCAGTTTTCCAACCTTTCTCAAAGGAATAAACTTTGCACCAATCGCCAATGCAATAGGGGAACCAAATATGAACCCTCTAGCCTCGCAACCTGTACACAAAAAATCATAACAAAAACTCTCAAGGCCAACTTTTGATAATCTCTTACTGTGCAGCAACACTTACACACATCTCAACTCAAATCAGCCATTGAACAGCAGATAACAAGAACCTCACCAGCAACTGCAGATATATCCATATCCTTATACCGGTCAACAAATATATCCACCGTATGCTTAAACGCCTTATGATTCAACAACAGCGTGGAGATATCCTGAAACATAATCCCTAAAAACAACCAACCAACCAAAACTCATTAAAACACACATCAAAACCACATCTTTACACTCACATTCATTTCATCAAACACGTGGTGTGCAAAACCAAGACTCACCTGGTTTAGGGAAATTAGGTATAACCCTAATAGACTCAGAAATCACTTTCAACCTGGGATCACCCTTCAAACCATTCTCCTCCGCAAACATTTTCCACTCAGCAAAACTACCCAAAGCCAACTCCTTTAACCCAAACCCCTCCTCAAAAAGCAACCTTTATTTCACATAAACGACTACAAATCCAAATGCAAGGTCGCACACAGCTCTACAGAAACCAGAAATGTCCGGATTTGGTTGAAATCAAATCCTGTGTGCAGGGTGTATTTAGGGTATTTTCCAAAAGTGGGGAATTGAGTTTCACTCCTCCAAAGCTACTTTCACTTGTTTCAGGAAGAGTAATCGGATGAAGTGAAAGCAGCTTTTGGGAGTGTGTGTGCTCTCGGTTCTTTAATGCTATTCTACTGCTATTTAGGTTACCTGTGAAAGTAGGATTCTACTAGGATGCACTTTCCTAGACTCGACTCTTTTTTCTCATTTCTTGTGTTTCCCAAAAAATCAAATTTCTGATATAATATTTATCAAGTTTGCACAAAGAATAGCTTTATTTTTTTAAAAAAATTATTTCTATGTTGGTCAAGAATTGTACATACAGAGACTTAAAACGGAGATACATTTAGGAGATGCATGAAGAGTAGCTGACTATCGATCAGTCAAGGACCTCTGTTACCTTTAATTTGATAGATATTCCGACACACCAATGTCATTTTAGAAAAAAATGCTCTTCATTTCTTAGTCACTAAAACTGACAAAGGAGTAATTAGATGAATATAAAATTGAATGACGGATTTACCCCCAGAAAACAAATGTTTTGTTCGTATACTGCTAATTTAGAAGGAAAAAACTCTTCCTATATTGATAAGTGATGAGGGGTTTAATCAGCTTAGTTATGTAATCTTTTGTAGTGCTGATAGATTCCAGTTTATCATATTGGTAAGAATTTCAAAAAAATCATAAACCTGATAAATTACAGGTAATTTCTCTTCGATATTGACTATGTACTTTGTGGTTTCCGACACGTTAGTAAAAATATAGCATATGATATATCGATATTCTTTTATTATTAATGATAGAACATACTAGACTTCATTCCAATTGTACAACCTGGTATGCGGGTTTGTCCCACAAATCTATTTTCCTCTCATTAGAGTTGAGATGGTCTTGAGAAAATTGTCAAGGAAATGAAAGTGAAAATAAAAAGAGCATGTGGACGTGTGGGTGGTAACTTTGTGATGAATGAATGAAGGAAAACAGCACAAAATTGTCAAAATGCTGTAAGCACTAGCAGTAGGAGAGGTTTTTCTCTTTTAGTTGAACTATTCACACGCACGCGCAGCCTAAAATCATAACATTATCATTAAACATGGGACCTTCGATTTCAATTCATTCTACAAAACACTTTACAATCTACTGTTACTAACCACAACATCATTATTCACTATTGATTTTGTCATCACAGTCACTGTTCATCAATCACTCCTTAGTCCCACAAGAACTAAATCCAACACCCTTCACCTTGTCCAAATCAAAATTGAGTTACTCCTAGTTCATTTGATTAATTAAAAATTGAAATAATTCAATGGATGAAAAAGAAATTTTAATGAAAATTTTAAAAAAGTTGGATGGGTTTGGTTGTGTCAAGAAATATGAAAAAATAACAAAAGAACTACTTTTCCATGCATCCATCCAGAGGGTAAATGAAAAAAGTGATAGGAATTTTTTTGTAATTAAAACTGTTTTTAACACTTTTAGTTAGGATGTTAAATAAGATAAAAGAGTAAAGTTTGAGAAAGACGTCTAAATAAATGTAGAACATGAAACACGATCTCGATAATCAAAGAGTTTAATTTTTATATAAATTGTCAAACTCAACCGCTAGAGTTTTTTACAAATCCAACCAACTATCAATTTATTAAAAACCAACTTTAATTTCAACCGTCGAATTTTTATATAAACAATTAACATTAAGTTATTATACGGAAGGTTTTCAGTAAAATCATTTTATTGCAGTGATTTTTGAAAAAAACCATCATTATTGTAAAAAATAAAATATCCTAATGAAAATATTTGAATTTGACAATCAAAGAATCAGGCCCGATGTTTTAATGTAACATTTATCGATCTGGCCCAGCCCAGCAACATGAAGAAGGATGGAATATAGGGTTAATCCATATTTACATACTTGCCCCTTCATTATACACATATTAATAAAGCAGCAGCCAAGGTGGATACGAGTAATGCTGAATGGAACGAGTGACACAAACAGGGGTGGGTTTTAGAAGGATATTTTGGACATTTTACTGCTTAGTACGCACCAATGACTGATCTCGTTAGATCACTCTGGTGACTCACACCAAAATCCAGATCATGGGTGCTATTCAGTACAAGACAAAAGACATCATGCACCATTCTACAATAAATACAAGTCTCAACATCAATGATATCGACATAACACTCATCCTCCATTGTAATCAATCCTATCTTTTCAAGTTTGGAACTTTTCACCTTTGAAATTCTCCTACAACGCTTCTCATTTTGACCAAGGAGACCCTTGTGGCTTTTACCTTTCGCACTCTTTGCCCCTCAAAGATGGAGCTTTATGAGACCCACTAGAGATTTCTCGTGATATGTTCCACCCTTTAAATCCTCCCAAGTGCACTAACTACTTCAATCTTCAAGTTGAAAACTTGTACTAAAACAAAGAGTTTAGAGTATGAATTCATTTAGCATTCACATTCCCACATGACAAAATCTACAGGTTCAATCCCGGTTTTGTCTCCCCTAAACACAAAATGTACAACTTCAAACTAGTCCTTCAAAATCACACCACCCGCAATGCTCATCAGCGCTTCGACCGCGGTTGTTTCGAACTTCCTAGCGAATAAAAACGGATGCCACCTTTTGACAATACTCGAATCTGATCCATTTACACCCATTTCGTCCTCTAACTCATCTCCGTATCGAGGCCGTTCGTTCCTCAACTTTAATATCAGCTCAACGTCTACTTCCTCGGACGAGTAAGTTCTCGGATGCCCGTCTTCCCTGCCTCTCCAATCTACATGAGTTAATGTGGCCGGCACGCAGCCCTTCTCGTCCCTTACGCTTAGTAAAGTTGGGAAGTAGCTTTCCTCTGGGTAGCAATCCCACCATCTAGTGCACTCTTGTTTAAACTTCGCCCATATTCGCTTGTCGCGAACTACTGTCCGCGCGTGGCGGCGCGTGAGAACCCAAAACTGAGACCCTATTCGTGACATTTCAAAAGGCACATCTGGCAACATTGCTTCATCTCCACGCGCCGTCCACCTTTCGTACGCGTTGGGCTCATTTGGTAGAATCTCGACGAAGCTCTTGCGTGAGGCTGTCAGTGTTTTGTATACGAATTTGAACGAGTGTAGAGGAATACAAGAAGCGGAGATAAGTGCGAAATGTGAATTCGATGAATCCTGAAGAAGCGCGTGTGCAAGCAGTCGACGCGCCGCCGAAATGAGAGTCGGCGAGTATCTTCTTGTAGGCTTTGATTCAATCAATCTGTTAGCAAACACGCCGCTAAAGGCTGTGGAATTCTTGATTGATGGATCAGCGTGTATATACACGTTGTAAAGCTTCGTCGGCGCGTGGAGGAAAAAGGCTTCCCATAGCGGCGCAAAAGGCAAA
>QZGG01001100.1:0-79983 GCA_006409495.1 Sedum album
TAACTGGAAACCTACGCATGGTTGCCCACAATGCTCAGAGTTACACCATGTACCTAACTTTGTCAAGTAAGTTTCAATTCGATGTTACTTGGTGCCTGTACTATCTACATAGTTTATATTTAGCGCTTGACCTTTACTTTGTGCTAGCTAAAATGTGGGGCCCTGGCTTGGATATCGGAGGAACAATTCAGTCATCAACTTGCAAGTTTGACCTTAAAGATCCATATTACAGAATGTCTCAACCGCAGGCCTACACATCAGCACAAGACCAGCAACCAAATCCATTTTTACAACCGCAGGTATAAAGGCTGATGGTCTTGGTTGCCTTATTGGTCATAAACTCCGGAAGAGTCATTTCATCTGAATTTATTTTACTCTCAGTCTTGAGTATTTATGCAACTTCATCTTTCATTGACAGGATACACGAATTGAACTGCAGGATTTAGACGTAAACGAGTTGATAATGCAGCAGGCACAAAATGCAGGAGATGATCTTCAGTAGAGAACATGTTATGGCAATGTTAGATACAACAATGTTCACCTTTTCTGCTTAGCAGTCGGTTACATACTGGTATTCTAACCATGAAGAGTATCAAAGTTGCGTGCCCGCATGGAGCTATTCTTACGTTCCCCGCTGCAGCGTAAAGTAACTGAATTACAGTCTGTTTCGATTTATTTAAGTTAACAAATTGACTAGTTCCCCTGTTTAAATCTTCCAAGAAACTTCATTCTACTGGTTGTACTCAGAATTTCTGAGGCCTAATGTGAATACTGAATACAGTTGATTTCAACCAAAACGCTCTGCACATGCTAACCGATAGAATTTCAAACGAACCGAAGAAGAATTTTCGAACCGGTCGGTTCAATTGGAAGCCAAAACCGCTTCGCATAGAGCAACTGTGCAAGTATGGAAGAAGAGGCACGATTCCCGAGGAGTCAGAATTCAACAAAATCGACGAAAATGGAGATGCCAACGACGTCGCAGCAGCTTTCGGATAACGATCGGGACAGCAGCGGACAACTGCGTGCTCTAGATCGTAATCTGACGTCACTTTGTGATCATGTGCAAATCGAGGGTTTCAATTTGGGATCGTTTTCGGATATTGATGTGCACGCTATGGGCTCTACTTATCATCTTCATCGTTTGATACTCTCTCGTAGTTCTTATTTCAGGTCTCACCTTTTGATTCTTCTATTGATTTTTGCTCTAGGGTTTAATGCATTTGATTAAGTTGTTGTTTTCAATTTATTGATTTGTTGAGTTAATAGAAATGTGAATTTGGTTAATGATTATGTTGATAGGAACATGCTTATTGGTCCGTGGAAGGAATCGAATGCTGCGGCAGTGACTTTGTATATTGATGATAAGAATGTGAATGGGGAAGCGGTTGCTATGGCGTTGGCATATCTTTATGGTTACCACCCCAAGTTAAATGATGAAAATGCTTTTCGTGTTTTAGCTGCTGCTTCCTTTCTTGACCTGGAGGTATTTATTAATTGGTGGTTGCTGATTGGATTTTGTATGTAGTGTATGAAGAGTCGTAGGAGCCTAGGAGGGGTGTTAAAGCTAAACTATCATGTGATTGACATTTTGAAGTTTATGATTTTTATCGTTTTTGTTGTTATTTAGGACTTATGTGCAATTTGCACGGAGTTTATTGTGTCTGAGTTGTGGACGGCAAACTTCCTTGCGTATCAGGTATGGAGAATTAGAGAGAACAAATTAGTGATTTAGATTATTCATTTAGTTCTCAACATCTTGTCACAATTCTTATAATCTATGGTTTAGATTTTTGCAGAGAGCCAAGATTACGGAAAACATGGTGAACATGTTAGAAGAGCATGCTGGGGATACCTTTGTCAATGCGGCGCTCTGGAATTGAAAGAGGTGTGAATATATATTACAAACTTAATTACCGATAAATAATTTGTCTTTTCCCATTGCAAAAGGTTTGGTGCGCCTAAAGATGGAGGTCAACCTATACCCAACATTGGAAATGGTTTTACAGCACATCTTTCCTATTTTTATTACTATGCTAGCACTCTGGCAAGTGGCGACCAGTATACAATGGATTCACCTATCCTACTCATGTCCATTGTTGCCTGTATCCTTGTCTGAACATATAATGTTTTAGAAGAGAAAAAGTATAACTTATGTTTTCTTATCAATTTTCAACATCTATATGTCTACCAGATTCTTCCTCGACTTTCTTCGCAAACTTTGCTTGCACTGCTCACCTCGAATAACTTTTGGGTGCCAAGTGAAGAGACAAGGTAATCATTTTGAGTTTACATGTTTCTGTTGGACGTTGGTTATCAGGATCCGGAAACTCAAGGTAAAATTTGATGTACCTAAAAATTAAATTGATAGGTTTGAGTTGGCATTATATGCACTGCTTTCAAAAGGTGCCTTTTACAATGCGGAAACTCTTGATCAAGGAAGTTCTAGTTCTGAGAGCAGAATATGCATTGAAAATGATTTTAACTCTTCAAAAGGTAAGGGAGCAGTCAACACCGGTTTCAGTAAAAGTCTGGAATCTGGTTTAAGGGACATAGGCTTGAGTGATAGCCTTGATGTCAACAGTTCTGCACAAAATATGATTGTTGGTCTGGCAGGTCATGCTCTGAACTTACGATCAGGGGTTTCCAACACTAGTCAACAAATTCAACAGGCTGATGTCACCTGCTCAACATATCAAATGAGCATGTCACGGCCCTGTTTTTCATACTCTTCCGATGCTAGCAGGGTCCAATCCTCTAGTGGATATTTATTAGTTTCAAATGATCCTCGAACAAATTCATCTGATGTTAACCCAATTCCCATGGAAGGACCATCTGATGATAAATCATATGTGTTGGATGGCGATAGTTGGCTTGGTAAAAATCCGTCTGGGCAGTGCCCTTCAGCATGCAAGTCATGTAACGAGTGCATGTCAACTTGGGGTAGCTGTGATAATCCACAACTTTCTTGGGGTTGTCGAATTGTTCAGAACAGGCAAGCAGATGGTTATGCTAGAGAAAACTGTATAGTTCGTGTAGAGGAAGATGATACGGTTCACCAGATATTTGAAGGAGGTTCCCTTTTTTATTGCAACATGTCGTTTGAAGCACTTTTAAATGTACGAAAGCAGTTGGAAGAATTGGGATTCCCTTGCAAGGCTCTGAATGATGGTCTATGGCTGCAGGTTTGGAGACATCTCAATATATACATAGATATATATTATGTAACTCTCATATTATATCTGTGGTTGCTTCAGTAATTTTCTGTTGAAGTCGGTAAGGCACTTAACATTCACATACATAAAATGCAATGTGAATTGATGTTTTTTAGTTTCAGCATGAAATTGGAAATAAGACTGGCTGCGCTATAATGATGATAATTTTATGAGTTAGAGTTTGTAGCATGATTGTAAAGATCTATGACTACAAATATATAATGTTAAATAATTCCCGTACTCTGATGTTTTGTCACAGTATTTATATACAGACATTCGTGTGTGTTACTTACACGATTACACAGAATATGTTATATAATAATGAACGTTTTTTTCTCGTGTAGATGCTTCTGAATCAGAAAGTACAGGTTATTGGTGCTGATACTTGCAAAAACTGCTGCTTTGTTAGCTCACAGTGTGCATGCAGACAGACATTCAGATACCCGCATGGAAATCCAAATGCTGGATATTATATGCAGGATAATGATGTGAGTACTTCAATAGATACCATCGGAAATGTGTACATTACTGAATCTGGCCAAGGTGAAGGACATAGGCTCTTTAGACCAGTTAGAGTTCATGTCAGAGGGCCTAATGATGGGCTTGCTGGGCTAGGACGTGGAGCTACTTCCTTACCTGATAATGCTTGGCCTCCGACGCGTTTTGTTTTCTCTCGTGTACCATATGGTATGGGAAATAGAAATTTTCAGCACTCGCTTGGTAATGATGATGCAGAACCAAGAGCCGAGCTTAGTGCTGATTTGACTGGAGATGGATTGACAGTATTAGTCGGGCTTAGTCAAGGAGCGAGTAGTTCTGCCAATTTTAGTGCAGAGCAGCCAAATATGCAGAGCTCGACACCTGGGTCTGGTTCATGCAGTTCACCTGTTCAAATAGTAGATTCAGCAGAGGACTCCTTAGAATTCGAATGTGAAAATGCAAATCCGTCAGTCTCGTTGGATATGAAAACTCCATTGAGTCACTTTCCTCCATTCCGTTTTGGGTGAGTGATAAGGTTTGCATGATTTTGAGGACTTCATTGGCTTAGCTTCCATTTGTTCTTTAGAATTAACTACTGTTGCTTTTTCTAGACATCTGTAATTAACCTGTAGACTGATTTTTATCTATCATTGCCTCTTTGGAATACACGGAGTTTGAAAATAGTGTTTGTCAATTGAAAAGCAAATGTTGTCTTCCAGGGTGGAATTTGTGGATGTGCATCGACTTAGCATTGGGCAGGTGAAGCATTCTCAAGAAGTATTCTACGCAGGTTCATTATGGAAGGTAAGAATATCCACTTTGCATTTAGATAACTGAAACCCTTGCATTTTATGCCGCCCTTATGCATAACATATTTCTTCCAGGTAAGTGTCCAGGCATTTAATGATGAAGACCTTCAAGGCCGCCGCACGCTTGGTAACATCTTCTTTCTCAACCTTGTGATATTTGGACTCACAACAAATACAAGTAAAGCTGTTGCTAAATGGTAATGGCTTTTAATGTTTTTATCAGGTTTATTTCTTCACAGAAGGAAGGCAGAGATGACAGACTTATCAAAAAAGGTTTTATCTCGATATTCCTATTCTCAAGTGTTTGTTTCACTTCATGACTTTGAATTCTTATTTAAATTCTTATATAGGCACATCCTTATATTGACTCGCGTGAGAAGGTCACAGCGCGCTACCAGGTATATTTATCAATCATCCAAGGTTTTTCAACCGAAATTTCCCTGAGCTTATATGAGAAAACTAAAACAATAATATTGTCAGTTAATCTGTCCTTCTAAGAGGAAAGTCATGGAATTTGGCCGATTCAAACAACCTGGCACTCTCTTACCAAAAGCTCCCAAGGGATGGGGCTGGCGGACAGCTATCTTATTTGATGAGCTTGATGATCTTTTGCAGAACGGTGCTTTGAGAGTAGTTGCTATTGTGCAAGTAGTTTAAGAGCTTATTGAGCGTCTACATTTGGGTGTATATTAGAATAGTTTGCAATCCCCATGGATTAGAATTCAAGCCTTGTTTATATATGAGGCCGCTCAAGTGCAATTTGAGCTTCTTCTTTTTTGCAAAAGGCGATATCATTAGCAAAAAAAAAGAGAAAAACAGACACCAACAAAGGCTAAGCCAAACCAGACCGACGCAAATAGAAAGCCAGCACTTGCTGGACCACCTAGACCTGCACAAGAACTACGCAGCACCAAAACAGGCCTCACGACACCCAACAAACACGACAGCCAGAACATAGCAAGGCAGATACAGACTCAAAGACAAGACACACCTGCACAAGCAAGAATAATCAGCCACAGAGCAACAAAAACCAGACTAAACACACTACTTTAGATCCAATTTGATCTGCCACATTTTAATAACTTTCCGAGCAATGTTAATATGATATTTACATCTCTTGATCAGTGTGTTGCTAGTTGATCGAGAAATAATAATGGTCCATCGTAGACAGCCATTAATGTTGACGTGTAGGAAATATCTAACCATAGGGAACTAAAGTCTAAAAGTCTCTTGTGTTGATCATCACCCTCTTCACATTTTGTCTCTCTTTTTCACGTTTCTGACAATACAAAAGTAAATGCACAGGTGACAAACCAGTTGTAAACCACAAGTTACTCAAATTTGAATATTTCTGCACTGGAAAACATCATAAATTAGACATTTATATATGACCATTTTATCCTCTATGATCAATCAAATTACATTACACTACCACGTTACACATGACACACATAACCTACTTACAAAATTACACATTCTTTATTCAACAAATAATACAAAAATACACCACAACGTACTTCATTGACTCGCAGATCCACCATACGTCCAACTCCGGTCAATCGCCACCGTCATCATCCCCACCAAATATCGAAACCCGATTCATCAACAACACAACAACAAGAATCAACACAAGTGCAACACCAACAGGGGACCCACTAACACGATGAATGGAACTTGGTTCGCCGGTGGAGAACACGGCTGAGGCTACAGAGCCTTGTGGAGATGAGAGAAAGTGGATCAAGAGGAGAAGAGCAATAGGGAGGAGAAGGAGACCAAGGGGGCTTAAAAGTTCAGTTATTGTTTCTGTTAGGGCTTCACCTTGACCACCGATTGTGAAAGCTATTAGGACGCTGAGTAGGATTACAAATGTGAGGATTAGAGTGTGTGGTGGTGTTGATGGGGTTGGGGCTTGGTGGTAGTGGCGGCGATCGTCCCACATTTTTGGTTTTTTGATTGGTTGGTTGGTTGTGTGTTTGGTTTTTGTTTTTTGCTTTTTTTTTTGTTGATAGGTTTTGTTGTTGGAGTTGTGTATGAATGTTAAAGTTGGTGGGGTGTGGACGTGGTGCTGTCAGTTTTTGAATAGTTCGAAAATTAGTGGAGATTAGGAATTGGATTTAGCAACTCTTAAACTAAAAAGGTGGTTGAATTTTTATCAAACACAGTCAACAACTGTCTTGACGAATTGAAAATCTTAAGTATATATCAAAGGATTGTTCAATTTAATAATAGTAAATGTGATTTTGTTAAGAGAAATGTTAAATACACCAGAGCAGTTTTTGAACGAAAATGCCCTTGAACTTTCCTTTGATGTGCAGACAGCCCTTGTACTCTACTCCAAGTGTTTTGATGAACAAGCATCAAAACAAGAGTAGAATTTAGAAACCCTAGCGTCCAAGTCTGAGGTGCACACACATAATTGAGCCATGTAAATTAACATGTTGCTGTCTAAATATATATTGATTTGGAAAGGCTCTTTGTTGGCTGATACAAGGATAAGCCTTATGTGGAAGCATGAGACGTAGAAGCCACTATGATACTGCAAGTTGTCTTGTTGGAAAGATACCTAATTGTGACACCTTATTTCAAGTTTTACATGTTTAATGGAATACTTTATTGATCCTATTTGAAAAAAATCAACCTAAAATATTGAACTATTATATTTTGAGGATCCTAGAGTAACATGACACTATGTAAGTGTTTGAGGCAGCCAGGTAAGCTGAGAAAAAGAATGCAGTGGTGGTCTGTGTATAATAATACGTTCATGTTCTTCACAGTGACATGGTTTATTTAAAAATGAAGAAGAAGATGACAGTGGAGGAACATCAGTGATTGTTTGTAAGATTCTTCTTCTAGATCTAAAGAGGCCTTGTGGGGGTGATCAATTACATCTTACTGTGCTTTTTACATTTCATTATAGTATTTGTTAACTTTTAGTGTTCCATCTCTTCTAATATTTGCTTCTCTTTGAATTATTGTCAATCATACATTATACGTTTTAAATTAAAATTAAATATTTTACACTTTTAACATCTTGAATAATTTGTCATTTCGAACAAATAAAGTGAGACAGAGGAACATTATCATATTCATTGTGTTTTTACACTTATTGTTGATACTGTACATTATTACTTGATATCTTATTCATTTTTGTCCATCCAAAATCAGAGTCGGCAACAGATTCCAAACCAAGTTCGTTATTCAAACTTCAATATTGCTTGTACCTTACTTGCAACGCACGTGCGAATGCTCTGTAATCTGCATGAGAAAATAGTCCAAAACCAACACTATTGGGTCAAAAAGGCCAGAGCCAGACGACACCTAAATGGGCCGGCCCATTTATCTTCGATCCATTTTCTCGACAGAAAATTCTCAATGACAATTATTCAAGACTGACATGGAAAACAGAACAGACTCCAACGGTTTTTGGAGCCAAATTCAAAAGACAAAAAACACATAACAATAAAACAACATAAAGCTCAAGCACTGCTACCGAAATTGAAATTGGAGCACGAACTTCTAAGAGATCGCATTGAAATGCTAAACCCAAGTCTATTCTTCCCAAGATTGAATTGCAACAAATGTTGATCCAATTGATATGCACCAAGCACAACGGACGTCCTAGCTTGAACTCCACCATCCACAAATCCCAAACACATCACACCGTTTCCGACTTGCACCATTGAGTTAGCTCCATAAATGTACCATTTAGTGCCACCGGACTTGTCTACGAGTAAATCGATTTGTGGCACAGCAGGGCCCAAGTATGTGTCTTGGAAGCTGTTGGTGTGGTAACATAGGCCGAAAGGCGCAACATTTGCGACTGGTTTGACATGGGCTGCAGCCTTTTTGAATGTGGAAATGAAGGCATTGTAGATTGAGGTTTGTAAGACGGTGTAGGGCTCGACGGTGCTTAGCTTTGTTCCACCAAATCCTTCAGGGTTGATGGTGAGGAGTGTAGCGTTTATATTGACGGGTGTTTTGTTGATTTGGATGGAGTGTACATTGATGAAGTAGTCAGTGGACTTATCACCTTGAGTGTATGTCCCGGCCGTGCTGACAGGGTTTTCGATGAGTGGAATGTACGTTAAGATCTTGGAGTAGTCAGTGTTAGAAGGTTGGAGTATATATGGAGGGTTACCGAAAATGACGAAACCTTTAGAGGCTAAGCAAATGGCGAATGTA
Organism: Sedum album; assembly: GCA_006409495.1. Lineage (NCBI taxonomy): Eukaryota > Viridiplantae > Streptophyta > Magnoliopsida > Saxifragales > Crassulaceae > Sedum > Sedum album. The sequence goes on from QZGG01001100.1 coordinate 8,687, forward strand.
CGAGGGAAGCTAAATGCGGATGAAAATTGACTCGGCATTCCTACCTTACCTCTCCCAAGGCCAGCCATTCCCTTGGTACCTTTAGTGAGTTTTTCCAACAAAGATGTTGGAGCACACGTGAATATAAAACTAGGAGCTGACACGACGGGGCCAAAACTGGCCCCGTCGGTCGAATGCACCGATACAATGTCTTGTGCAACTTCACCAATGGTGGAGGTTTGAATGAACTCATTGTAAGGAAAAAGAGAGCAAGTGTTGTTATTGCACCCGGGAATGGGTTTTGGGGAAGTATAACAACTCGACCCACACGTCTTGTCGCCAACAATGGCGCATGCAGCTTGGCGGCAATGTGCTGCTTTGTAGGAGGATGATACATAGCCGGTCTCGCAGTCAACCCATAGGGACTGACCGCCAAGATCCAAAGCTAGCTGAACGTCGACTAGAGGTGTTCTTTGCTTGATATGAGTTGTGTATTGAATTTCACCTTTGGTTTTTTGTGATGGGAAGGACTATGGCCTTTGGACGTACAGAAGCACCCGTTGCATGAGACACGAATTCAATCGACAGTAACAAAACTAAAAAGTTTAAGAAAGTGGAAGACATGGTAGATTAATGTCTGTAGCTTGAAATTGAGATGAGTTTGTCTGTATTTATACAAGATTTATGCATCGAAACGGTGTCGTCTAGAGTAGTCAAAGACGGCAAGTTGTATAGCAAAGACCTTATCTTTTTTTCGATACAGCTGCAAGACCATATCTTAATTTTGACTGAAGTTGTGGGGAATTGAAGCACGTTCGTATTCGTATTTGACATGGCAATTGGCAGAATGGAATTGCCGCCGCAGCAGCACATGGTATTGTACTTGAATACAACGTACTGGTAAATGTTGCATTTTTGTTTTCTTGTACGTAAAAATAATCACTGCATTTGGTTATGGCTAAAACAGCCGGTGTGGACGCAGTAATGGGCTAGTGGTGACTTTTTAGGGAGTCTTGTCTCTTTTTTTTTTTTTTTTGATGAAAAGAGTACTAAGACTCTGGACAATACATTTAGAGGACTTAATCCCAATCGACAACCGAATGGAGACCTCGAATACAAAATAAAATTAAACTAAGCATAGTGTAGACGAGATTCTTAGCCTCAGTACTGAAAAATAGCCGAACGAATATGATAGAAGCGTGAGATTGTGAGCACAACTGAAACAACCACTCTGAATGACCGCACTCCAAGAAATCGGTGGAAATTTAAAGATATCAGCATGAAATTGTTAAAAATATATCTCAGAGAACCAGCGTTCCAGAGAACTAACATGAACTAATGCTGGAAGGCGAACAGCTGAGAAGAACCGAACATGGAATCACTGAACAAACCGGGACACGTGTGAAACGCTGGACACGTGTAATGCGCTGGAAATGTTGATACGAGTAGTACACGTGTAATGCGCCGGAAATGTTGACATTGAAAAGTAGTAATTTCACACGTGTTCATTCCATAGAGAACCATGTGTCGGATCTCTGAAAACAGGAGACACGTTGCAACTGAACGGAGCACTGCCGGCGACCAGATCACCGGAGCAACAGCACCCTGGACGGAGGCAGCAATGCAACCAACCACAGCGACAACGCAGCCAACCAGAACAGACCGGCAGCCACCACAGCAGGATCAGAACAGGCCGAGCATCGACAACATCTGCAGGCCCACCACGCGGCACCGCAACCGACAGCAATCGAAGACCGCCGAACCAAGCCGGCGGCAACACAACCGCCAAAAGACGCCAGCACACCAGCAGCCGTAAGCACTAGGGCCACCAGCATCCAGCAGACACCACAGCGAGGCTAAACCCCGCCGACAACAGCAGACAGTCGCAGCCAACCGCGCTGCCAAAACTACGCCACCCAGCGGAGGAAAGACAGCCGTCTCGGCGACCCAAACCTTACCCGCCCCCGAAGCAAACACCACCCAGACCAAAAACAAACCCCAAAAGCTTCAGAAACACCTCCCGCCGACAGTGCAACCGTTCATCAGCTGAGCGAATTAAAAAACCAAACTGAGAAAACAAAAAGACAGCCAAAATATGAGGCAGCGCGACAAAGCATCCGAAAACACCCCCCACGCCGAAAAGACAGCGCAAAAGGTGAGATGGTGGCGGTAAAAGAAAGGTATCGGGGAACCAGCCACCACCTCGCGACCTTAGCGCACAGCCAATGGACAGATTCCACCCTCAGCCGCCGTCGGAACATCAGCAGCTCCTCACCATCCCACGAACGCAACCTTGCCAGCCACCAGACCAGAAGACATCCGGACAACGACACAGAGAAGTTCGGTGGATCTCCGTCAGTGGTAGAAGGATGCGTCGGGAAAGGCTAGAGAGAGAGAGCGACAGGGAGTCTTGTCTCTTGGAGCACCAAAGGGTGTAACGAGTTGCATTAAATAATATCGAGAGAAGAGACGAGTGCTTTGTACTACTCCCTCCTTCTCATTTTGAATGTGTCATTCGAAAACTTTCACGATTTTTAAAAAAATTAAAAAATGTGAGATAAAAAGTAAGAAAGAGAATGAGTGAGATAAAAAGTATGAAAGATGGTGTAAATTTAAAGGTAAAAAAATTTCTATTTTAAAAAATGAGAAGATCATTTTGGAACATCTAAAAAGGAAATGAGACACTCATAATGAGACCGAGAGAGTAATAATTGATTGAATTACTTGCAAATATTCACGTGTGTTTTGGATTTGTGAGCCGCATATCTATGGATAATGTTTTAAATTTTAATAATTTTCTCAGTAAAGCAGGCTGGGCTCATTTAAACAAAGTCTAATTGGCTCATTCAAATGAAAGTAGGCATTGCCATTTGGCCCTGGCCGAAAAAAGCCCATGGGCCGGCACGAAGCACGTCCAAGCCTAGCCCTGTCGAGCCCATCCAAAGCCCGGTCGAAGCCCAGCCCTATATCGGATAGGCTGGGCTTGGGCTTCATTCCCGGGCTTTGGGCCCGGCCCACCGGCCCGACCTGTTGGTCCATCTCGCAAAGTCCGACCTTACCGTACTAATATTTCGAACATTAGAATAGTTGAATAAATATAAATAAGTCATACTATATAATATATTTTACAAACTCTTCAAATTTAACATTTATTTGAATTTATTTGTATATTCTTATTTTCTAAATTAATATTTTTTCTATTGAAATCGTATTTCTCAATATATTTAAAGATATATTCATTTGTTCTCTGAACTTTATCTCATTCTGTTATAATAAACCTTATAAATACAATAAAAATGAGTTAAAAATAATGTGACATAAAAAATATCTTTTTAAAATTGATATTTCAATTATTATGTATTTTTTATTATTTTTAAATTATTTAAAAATTATATTTTAATTAAAATTTGAAATTTGAACGGACTTGTGGGCTGGGCTCGGGCTTCATTATTTTTATCAAGCCCGGCCCGGCCCGATGAATAGTAATAGGCCGTAAATATTAGGATCGGGCCGAGCTCGGGCTTCAAGTTTTGGGCCGGGCCGGGCTGGGCCGGGCCGAATGGCATTGCCTAAATGAAAGTGCTGGACCTCTGTCCGAAACCAAATATCGAATCATGCGTCAAGTCAAGCTGACCTCAAGACACAAAAACGCAGCGTATATTACTTAAGAAAAGTGTCAACCAAAGCAGAGTATGAAATGCAGAAAAAAGAGAGTATGGAATACAACCATTTGCATGTCACCATTTCCTTGTATTTAGGCGATAAAATTTGTTAAAAGATGGAGATGGGGAGGATTGTCATTTAAGTAATCTGGGCACCATAGTTGACACCTTTCTTTTAGATCAAGAGAAGATTAGAATGGAAGTTTGAATGTCATGACCCCATTTGCATGTCTTGATCCTATTCAATAATGCACAAGCTTAATCATTATGGTTCACAAATAATACACTTTCAGTTAACCATTCTGGTTTTAACTTTGCAGGCTCATATATGTCACGCGGGAGACAAACCATCTCATATACTTCTATCTGGATAACAAAGCAGTGCTACTGTTCAAATCAGGATAACATGCACACTTTAGTCCTTTCTGTCAGAGTGTGGCCAAACCAACTAATATCACCCTCATCCTATCCTGTAGTTTGTGTTTGCACGGATGTGAGTCTCCATCGGCTTTCTTCTTGATTAGCTCGATTCTAACTTGTCTTATATTTGGTGAACATTCAAAACAGAGCACGACTATGACCGATCCAGAACCTCTGGCGTAGCAGCATAGGAAGGCAAAACAACATAAACTGTATGATGATCCAACTCCACACTACAAACACTAAAAACCCTTTAACATTAAACAGTCAAAAACGTTGGACATATTTTTAATCCCAATAGTAGCCTTAGCACGTAGAAGTTTGACATGTAGCAGCATTATGGATTGGCTTCCATTAGTTACATGGAGAAGAAAGTGTCATTTTAATCGTGAAGGAAATTGGTGTTTAGGGAGTCTTCAAGTCCAATGTACGGTATGGGTAGCACAATATTTTATTCCCTCCGTCCCTATTTGTTTGTCAAAAAGGACAACCGACACGATTATTAAAAAAGAAAAAAGATACAAATGTGTGGTTGAAAATAAATGATTTATATGTATATGAGTAGAAAAATAGAATACGTGGTTGAGAATTAAGCAAAGGTGACAAAATTAAGGGGTCACCCAAAATAGAAAGTAGACAAACATTTAGGGACAGAGGGAGTACATGGTTTACTGTAGGCATTCGGCGATTGGGAAAGGTCAACTAGTTAAACAGACATGTCGACTTATGGGAAGCCAGACTATCAGTTATTACAAAGATCACCTCTATAGCCTGAACTTATTCAATTATTCATTTTATTGAATCCTCACTCTCAAGTTGATGTCGCTAACATCTGTGTACAAGTGGCTATTGTTGTGTGAGGGCATGTATTGAGCTGTGGATGAGCAACTTTTAAAGCTTGGCCCTCTGCAGCTCTAATTTGGCAATGGTACCTAAGTGGACTTCATCAGGGCCATCAGCAATTCTCAATGTTCTGGCTGTAGCCCATAGATGTGCCAGCACAAAATCAGTTGAGACTCCAGCTGCCCCATGCACTTGTATTGCCATATCAAGTACATGTAATGCCATGTTTGGAGCAGCAACCTTTAGAAAACAGAGAAGAAAGGCTTATGGATTAGCTGATTTGAAGATCACTGATGCAAAGAGTTTTCTGAACATATTTGCAAACAAACCTTGGCCATTGCTAAGGGGCCACGAGCTTCCTTGTTTCCTAGACGGTCAAGCTGGTCAGCAGCTTCGAGAACCAACAGCCTGGTTCTCTCCACCTCAATGCGACACTGCCAGGATGTTTCATGGTAAACTTATGAGCAGACATACTAGTGCAACCAAATTAAAGATAGAAAAGGCAAAAGCTACAACTTCTGAAAATGTGGATAGTAACCACTATCACTGGGAATAAACTGAATTAGACTTTAAAAATGTACGCAGAAAAAAGATGGGACTACTGTAATTACCTTAGCAAGATCTGACTGAAATGAACCATGCTGAGCAATTAGCTTTCCAAATGTTTTTCTCTGCAAAGCTCTCTGAACCATGAGCTGCATACCACGCTCTGCAGCGCCAATCAACCTCATGCAATGGTGCAACCTTCCAGGTCCTAATCTTCCCTGAAAGAATGTAAAGAAAAAGCGGCCATGAGGATGCTAAAATTACTAGTTAAAATATTTGAAGGCTTCATTATTTTCAATTAGAGGTGGCCTTAACCAACATGAGTTAAAAATAGTACCTGCGCTATCTCAAACCCACGACCTTCTCCCAGGAGAATGTTTTTGGCCGACACACGAACATTGTCAAATATTACCTCAGCATGTCCATGTGGTGCATCATCAAACCCAAATACCATTAAGGGCCTCTTTATATGTACACCTGGTGTTTTTATATCAACTAAGATCATAGACTGTTGCTTGTGCTTGGGTGCGTTGAAATCTGTTTTCCCCTGTATTGGCCATAAAATGTTGTTATGAGTTGAGATAAAGACAGACTTAGCTCAACAACTTGTTAGGATGTACTACTATTATACAATTTAACCAACCATGACAATAAGAACTTTGCATCTAGGGTCCATAGCTCCACTAGTCCACCACTTAGTCCCATTGATTACATAAGTGTCACCGTCTCTGCATTATTTAACGTATAGTACAGAAAATGAGGGGTTATAATCACAAAAACATGTGGGATTAATACCTGATACTCATACTCTGTTGTACAAAGTGTATAGCTCAATGGAAAACATCGCTCACACAATGAAGGATTCAACTGTCTGCAATGTGAACGCACCTTTTGATGGAGCATTCAATATTGGTTGCATCAGATGACGCCACCCTCGGTTCTGTCATAGCAAATCCAGACCTTATCTTCCCCTCAAGTAAGGGAATCAGCCATTCTTCTAACTGTTCTTTATTTCCATAGCGCATTAATACCTTTAAGATGGAAGAAACTCTTAAGAACAAGAGCCGGACCATGATGAACACTTAGCATCCACAATTGGAAAACATTTTTGCTACCAGCTAAGAGTGATAAGTATGCAACAACACAGCCCCTATTATCAAACATAATATAACCTATACCTCCATGTTTCCAGTATCAGGAGCGGCACAGTTGAACATTTGAGGAGCGATAACAGAGCGACCCATAATTTCACATAAATACCCATATTCAAGGTTTGTGAGACCAAGGCCCAGTAAGTTATCAGATGGAACTTGCTTTTCCTTCAAACAGTATTTTCCTAGCCCGAGCTGCACTGTCAAGCTGCAGACAAATCAATGGTAAAATATAAGAGCAAAAACCCAGGAAACCCAGGAATCAGACTTTCTTGACATAGACTTGCACATGAGCAGAAACTTAACATACAGGAATAAACAGATTCCACAGGCCTTCTTTCTTTGCCATCTCTTGTAATCTCTCCTCATAAGGGTGTACAGTCCAGCGTGAATCAGAAAAAGCAAGTTTGTAAAACTCCTTTTCCATAGGGTAAATGTGGGTCTCCATGAATTTAAGCACTTTACTTCTCAATTCCTTGACTTTCTGACTGGGAATGAATCTTCCAGTTCCATCAGAGCTATCTCCACCACCTAAGGTGACTTTTTCCAGCTGCTTATTTGCTAGATGAACTGCATGACAAATAGTAAACGTAGAAATAATTGTGGATAATGCGATTGTAAGGCGATTATAATCAGTATCTAATAAATAAAATCTCATCCGTGTTTAGATGCCAAAACTCATCGTTATGAGCAAACAACTACCAAGCAAGTATAAAGGGTTCTTTCATCAAATAATTCTGGATAATGTAACAGAGATGATTTGAGTCAAATGTCTGCATAACATTAATCAGTCAAATTTGGGTTACAGAGTGACTAAGTTGTCTCACCCCATCATTTAGATCATTAATACCAAATATAGGAATATGATACGATAAAAACCTAGTTGCAATCAGAATATGGAATTACTAAACGAACATCCGTAAACTACTAACTTACATGAAGGAGGATGCTGGGGAATCACGGATTCTTTTGCAACAACTTCTCGTGCAGCATCAACCAAAACATGAGCCATTTTCCCTGCCCATTGAGCACGCTCACCTCCAGAGGCATTGCCCTACAATATTTAAAGAAGAAACTCAATGACATAATTGTATCACATAAGTTGTGAAACTGCAATTGTGTCGCCTGTCGAAAGCATGTCATTAAGGGATTCATACCATTATCCATCTGTTGTAAACCCCTGTGCAAATTGAGGCCAATCGGAATAGAGAGAGTGCAATGTAAAATTTCCACTCTGCAGCTGGCCATGGTTTTCCCTAAATTAATTAAATCTCCGTTAGATAAAGTTCAATCAACAACTTTCAAGGCTCAGGTTAAATGATTGCCAGTGAAGTTTCCTGAACCCACGCATCTGTTATTCAACTAGCACGACACACATACACTATCTACTACTAAATAATACTTCATAAAAGATGGGCAAATGCATCTCTTAGTCTACAAGCCATCATGTTGAAAATGTATCAGCATTACTGCACAATAAAAGTTTTTCCTCATGTGTAACTCATGCCAATTGAAAAAACTACCAGGAAGTGTCTTACAGAAGCAGCACAGTATTCTGCAATGAAATCGGCTTGAGAAGGGATCCCTTCCGGTAATCCGGCTTGTTCAAAACCTTCATGTCTATCTGAGTTATTTATGGTAGCATCGACGACGTAAGGCTGCAAATTAGAGAACATATTCATTATCATAAGTGCTGCAGAGCTTTATGGTTAAAGGGCAAATCTTCTAAAGTATCTAAAACAAGAAAATGGTAATATACCAAGCAGCTGTATGCAACATCACACATTTGGTTTCCAAGTGTGGATAACTCCCAATCAAGAATGCCAATTACGCGATCCTGAAAAACATTAAACAGTATGTCAAATCATTTATTGCAGGAACTGTCAGCTATGCTGAATGGCCACATATGACAAATGATGGATGCAATTTTTTCACTCAATATGAACTAGGAAGCAAGCTTGTGCGTTGCAAGTCAAAAACCCATAAAAATCAGTGACAAGCCCATATTCAACTTGTTAAGTTTTACTTAACATACCTCAATGGGGTGAAACACAAGATTATCAATTCTGAAGTCACCATGAACAATGCCTCCTGCTGCTCCAGAAGAATCTTCTGCAGGTACATTTTGTCTCAGCCAACTAATGAGTTCAAACACTTTTGGGTCCTTTTGAGGCTTTCCCTCAGCCGTTGCCGCTATGTATTGTTTAGCCCACCTCTCAACCTAGATGAAAAAGGTCTGATATATATTAGCAGCAATCATTAAACTGTCTATTGGACAGAAATCAGTAAAAAATTCATCTTCCGAAACAATGAAATAATAGAAAAGGGATAAGTGATCAGAAATTCAGAGCATTTAGAAGATAGCGGCTCTTATGTTATACAAGTAGGCACACACAAAACAAAGCATTAAGAAGAAAATGAAAGCAAGAATTTACACCTGTCTTTTACTATAGTTGTCTCGCTGACCAAATTTTCGAAAGTCCAATTGCATCAACATCCACAGAATGTAGAGCTGCCAACAATTTAGCAACTGTTTTGTAAATAGCATTCCTTTTGCCTGGTTCCACACCCTGAGTACAATTTTCACCAAACCTCAGAATAACACTAACACATCATGTGCAGATTGACACAAAAAGAGAAAAACACAAATCCACATACAGGCAACTTAGGATCCATAAATATACGTCCATCCAAATACTCCATAATATAAAATGGAGTTCCAATAACACTCGAATCATTACACAAACAGTACACTTTCGGCACAGGCACATCCGTATGCTGCCCTAGCGCTTTCAACACCTGCACATCACCACCACCACATTTCACTGCATAATTCATAACTAACATACACATACATATAGAATCACAAACTGAAAGATCACCTGAAACTCTCTCTCAACAGCATGAGCAGACTGCAGTATCTTCCCTGCCGGCTTCTTCCTCAACACATACCGCTTATCTCCAACCTCAATCAGATACGTAGGGTTTGATTGTCCATGTCCAAACTACAATCAAGAATCAAAACTCACAATCAACAACAAAGACATCGAAATCGGAGATTTAAAATTCAACTACGAACCTGAAAAGCGGCGAGAGTGGAACGAGAGGGAAAACCGGCGACGTGATCGCCGCAGTATCGGGCGAGGGCGTCGAAATCGAGGCGAAGTGATGGATTGACAGGTTGAAGGAGATCGGAGGTACGAAGCGCCATCGTTTTTAGAGAGTAAGAGAAGTAGCGAAAATGAAAGACTGTATAAGAAAAACAAAAGACGAAATTGGATAAGACGCAATCGAGAAAATGATGGAAAAAATAATCACGGATTTAGTAAGAAATATAAATTCATCCTACGAAAATATTGATTATGTAATTATCCACGTGGAAAATCTAAGGGAAGGAAAATATGGTATAGCGATGTTAGGGTAAAGTAATATTTTGTCTCACGAAAGTTTTGATTGACGAATTTCTACTACGTGATAATTATAATTAGACTATAAGATTATTCGTCATTATTATTTTTGTTGATACTTTTAAAACGAGCGTGGAGAAATGTTTTCCCGAAATAGATGTTGGTATGTATCCATCATGTATGGATCACCATGCAATTTCCAGCAATTTCAGCTCCACCGCACTCCAAAAAATGCAATATCCAAACCAAAGAAATCATCTACTGAACCCAACACAAACATCTCAAGAGAACAGTCACGCTTTTTTTTCAGACTCAATCAGTTCTGTTTTCCCTTTAAAACTCGACGACCAGGGAACAGAGTTTGTCCCTCTGTTTCGCCACTCTGTTCTCCACCATAACAAAAAATGAGGGAGAACAACTGGGACTCAAAACTAGACTTTTCCGATTGTTATGATAATGAAAGGCAGCCCTCGCAATGGGGCTGCCCGGGTAAACCTGACCATTATGATATGGGTCGGTCTCGGTCAAACAAGTCGAAGGTGACACATTCATCATCGTATTGGGGGACTAAAGATGCGGAAATGAAGAGGAGGAAAAGAGTGGCAATGTATAAAGCTTATAGCGTAGAAGGGAAGGTTAAAGCAGGGTTGCGGACGGGTTGCGTGGATGAAGCAAAAGTACTCGGTCCTCGTTCATGGCTACTGAATTGAAACACATTGCCATCAACCTTATAACCTTGCCTTGGCTATTGACACACATTATAATTTTTATTATTCACATTGTGATTCGGAACATTTTGTAATAAAGATATCGATCACAAAATCACGGTCTCTAATAATCGAAACATTTTCAGAGAAGCTCGAGCTTGTAAATTATAATGTTACAATTCAGTAACATTTCTTACAAGTGACAGCCACTGAGTATTTTTTGCTCAAGTCTAAAACATGTCATAAATGTAATCTAATGGTTCGAATTGATATTATTTTGTTTAAATCTTGGTACAAATGGCTGTGTCAAGGATCGGAATGCAACAGCTTAAAGTGGCAGCCAGCTTCGATAAGCCGCTAGGGCATCTGCAGCGGTCGGTTGCTCCAGGAGAATAGAGCACGAAATTGTTCCGTTTTTCGTGCAGCGATAAATGCTCGGAGAGAACAATTGCTTGGGGAGGAAGAACGTCCTCGGAAGAGAGCGCGAGGAGCAAACGAACGAGAAATTTCCAGGCGCGTCAGATCTGGATTTCCGTGGCTTCACTCGCGAAACCGTCGACGATTTCAACGCGTGGAACGCGTGAAAAAGTCTGACCAAAAGTCTCCAACGGATAAACCTAACGGACATGTCATATGGTCCATTGGATCAATTCTTTTGAGATCTAACGGACCTAAATAAAAGATAACGTAAATATTCTTAAAAATTCTGACAAAATTCTGAAAAAATTCTGAAAAAATTCTGAAAAAATTCTGAAAAATTCTGAAAAAATCCTGAAAAAATTCTGAAAAATGTAACGGATAGAACTAAACTTTCTCTATAAATGAGGATCCATATCAATATTATTGAACACAAAAACTTCAATCATACATTCTACATCTCTCTTATTATTTAAAAATTCTTTTATTTTCACAAAAAATGAGTGCGGCAACTCATTGGTGTATGTCCGAAGATGTGCAATTATGCATCTCTTTTTGTAGGCAATCAATCGATCCTATTTCCGGCAACAAACAAAGAAAAGATAGATTGTGGGAGAAAATTCATATGGATTTTCAAGCAAATTGGACGTTGGGTGAGAATGAAGTACTTATGTCCACCGAACCAAGATCTCAATCCGCACTTACTTCTCGATGGGCAAAATTGAAACCCAATTTAATATTCTGGGGTGCATGTATTTCGTTCGCCAGAAGAAATCCCGAATCAGGTGGTAATTTGCAAGATGAGGTATGTTTTTTAAATAAAATTATTTATTTAGTCATTTGAATTATTTTATGTATTACTTATGTATTTTATACAGATACGCAAAGCTCAAACAATGTATGTTGCGGATCGAAAGAAGACATTCATACATTTTGAATGTTGGGAGCAAGTTAAGACACATCAAACATTTGCTCCAACCCAACCTATCCCTCCACCGAATTATACATATGAAGGTAGTCATTCCACTGAAGAAGTGCATGCAAGCGAAATAAATGTGAATCCTACCTTTGAGGATTCCGAATTTTGTACGACTGATAGCAATCCTAGAGGTTCAACTAGTCCTATAAGACCACCGGGAGTAAAAGCAGCTAAAGAAGCAAAAAGAAAAGGTAAAAAAATTGGTGGAAGCAGCTATAGTGAGGCCTTGCAAACCATTGCAGACAACAAAAAAAACAGTTGGAGATTCAACAAAAGCAAATTGAGCTAGCTCAAAAGCAAATGGAGCATAGCCACAAAATGCAAGAACATGACGCAAATGTAAGAAAGATGGCGGAAGACACAAGGATTATGCAAATGAATACGGAGTTAATGACCCCTAAATCTAAAAAATATTTCTCAAAGAGAAAGGCTGCAATTCTTAGTCAATACGAGGAAGATGAGGATGAAGACAACAATGGGGAAGGCAGCTTAAGAGATGAATATTTTTCATGTGCAGTACAATTATAAAATTTAGTAAAATAATATTATTTTTATTCATGAATAGTAACAGAAATTTCTTGTGGAGCAAACTGCTGTATAAAGTTGATATAATTGTTGTTACTGTTTAATGAATAGTAACAGAAATTGCTCCAAGAGAATTTTCTCCAAGAGGAAACGGGTGCGGATGCCCTTAGCGCCTAGGCTGTACTGCTCCGTCCAAATCTCCTCCGGAAGTGCAGGTGGGCATCCTAGGTGGAAGCTTGTGGTGAGGAGTTCTCTACACACATTGAACCATCGGCATGTTTAGTATCATTGATAGGATTCAAGTGCTGAAAATGTTTCAAAGGGCTTTGGAATTACCTTTAACTTCGGCCGAAGGGACTCAACTGCGACAACTGTAGATTTCTGAACTCCTGCATTTTGCTGTGTTTTGAAATTTGGTAAAAATGATAAAAACATTACAATTTGCTCTTAGAAAACATAGTAATCTGCCAAAATTGAATTCTATGTCAACAAACACTATTCATAAAAATACCTTGCATAGTGCCCAATCGGCCGAATCAAAGAAAGCGCGTTCATGGTCCTGAAATCAAAACGTCAGGTTTCGCAAAAAATGGCAATCCAGTCACTGGCATTCAAGTATGCATAACTAGTTTGGCTTAGCTTAGGTTTGACTTTGATTTTGATCTTACGACCATTTCAAATCGTAAAAACACATTAATGTTCGGGCATTTTTGATCATATATTCTTGACAACAATGGTGAGAAAAAAGAGACTTACATTGGAAATGAGAGGCTTCTTCTTTGGGGCAAGCTCACCATACTTGCCATCTCCACCAACCTTAGCCTGAAGTCAAAAAATAATTACACATTTCAATACTAAAATCAATCATTTAATTTAAGTTGATATATTGAATTCGAAGTATTCACGTCACGTTTGTTGGTGTACCATATCTCATTTGACAATGTCAATTTTCTTCAACGGATGAAAATCATCATAAATTCAATTTAATAATGTAAAAATAGTATAAGAAAATCATATTTTTGAAATTCCACATTAACATATTTAAGTCAAATAATGTTTGGTTTGAACTTCTTTATCTAGAAAAATCGTGCCGACATTTCTAGGGGACGGTGTCGTATCACTATCAAACTTTGTCGTATTTTATGGTGGACTCGCTTTATTAACGTATATTAAATCTCAGCCGTCGAAATGTCGCCAGTCTTACCTTTTGGGACTGGTCCACAAGCGCTTCCGGCCGCCCTGCTGCTGGTCGTACTTACGACTTCATTTTAAAATAACATTCCTTATATAAGGTATTAATACTGAACGGTTGATTTCGTTAAAATTAATATATTCGATCAACTTCAGTTAAAGTAAAATATTTATAAAAATATTACCAACATAGTTAGAGATTAATAGCTTTGGAGTTTGGACTCATTATGGAATGCAGTTAGAGTTAGGAACAATAAATTTGCCTAACTCATGAAAGAACACGACACGTGTTGAGGTTAATAAGGTTGTCTTACCTAAAACTCAATAGGTGTCGGAGAGAGTTACTAATGTCATATTGTTAGATAGAGTTTGACCATTGACCATTGAGATATACTTAAAAATTAAAACAACACTTGTTTATTTTATATGTTCGAAATTAGATCATTCAGTAATTAAATGTATATTTTGATTAGCGACTAATATTTCAATTAGTGTAGATGACATTGACATTGCTTAGTAAAAGTAAATAATATAGTGTTGTTGACTGTTGATTTAATCAAAATCAAATAATTAGTTTCAAATAAATGATTACTTTTGGAACTTACTGGAATATGGTTTAAGAATATTCTGTGATCCTTAAATATTACTCACTCCGTCCCATATTTTGTGTCTCATTTGGATCTTTGCACGGTTTTTAAGGAATGAAAGAAAAAATAATTAAAAAAGATAGTTGTGTGATAAGAAAAGAGAAAAAAAGTGATTTGATAGATAATAAGTGGTGAAAAAGGAAGAGAAATGAGAAATATGTGGTGGAAAACTAAAGAAAACATATTCATTTATGGTAAGATTTAAAAATGAGAAGATGATTTTGGAACACTCAAAAAGGAAATGAGACATTAATAATGTGACGGAGGGGAGTACCACTTTTATTAGGTGTCTGGAATTTGGATTAGTGTGTGTGGCAACAAAAATCAACTAAGAAGATATGTTTCAAGATTTTAACGTACGAATCAAAATCAGTAAAGGGTAGTTTAATGGACATGGAAATGTAAAATGAGAGAAATTGTTGCACCTGGGATTGAGTTCCTTGTAGCTGATAGATATTCATCTTGTCTTCCGGCACCGACACGGCCGGCTGATATGCTACAATCTGCCATGTTTATATCAGCTCTACCTGTTGAGAAATCCAGAGAGGAAGGATAAAAGAAATCATGTAGCTGAAAGGATGAATATAAATATGGAGTTGAGATATATATAAAAGTGTTCGAGAGACGTTGATACCTTACAAAGAAGATTGAGCCTGCAAAACAGAGGAATGGATAGAGAGAGAGAGAAGAGGTTGAGTGGAATTGTGTGATAAGAATACTATGCTTTTAAGGTGTGTGAAATTTTGTGTTTGTGTGGAAGCCAACACTCCTATTCAGTAATTTTGTATTATGATTATTTAAAATTATTATGGTAAATACCAAATGTGAAATGAATCAGTATTACATCAAATCAAAACGATTTATTTAAAATTATTAAGGCATACATCAAATGCGAAATGAATCAAGTCATTGATTTATATCAGTTGCAGCAAACAATACTGAAAACGACGTCATTATAACATTTTTAATATTAAATATATGGCCTAAACCTTTGCTGATTGTTGAATGAGTAATATTGAAAATTAAGGCTAAAATATTAGCACAAGGAGTAGCTGCCTATCGATCATCCATCCGTTCTTTAACGCACTTGTGATTTTGAAGTACTTTGAATGAACTCAGGCTCAACCTTATTTTCTCATGGAAAATGATCAGCTGAGAAGAAGGTATGACATGTTACTTTTACCAAAAGATGGCAAATCTAACAGTTTTTCTTTACGTTAAGTGTTTCAACTCAATTGCACAAGCTATGACAAGAAGAGAAGTATATAATAAGTATGATATCAATTCACATATATCTTTTTCACCAAATTCGGCATCTTACGCAAAACCGGATAGAAGGAATCCCTAAAAACAGTCTATATTCATGTACGATAAATGCAACATTCATCATGCCAAATTCAAATAGAATACGCAAATAGTTCATCACGTAGATATGACGATTTCAATCAATATTGTCGAAACAATATTATCAAATGTTGTTACCTGTCATGCTACTGATATTTATTCATATCACATATAACACGGTAGAAAACATACGATAGATGCAAAATATTTTTAAGGATTACTTGAGGTAAAGCTAGAAAGTACCAGGCTCCGATGATGCTGAAGCGGTTTATTGTTGTTGAGACGAGAAAGGAAATAAGTTATAGTCTGCTTTGCTGCATTGGCTGAGTAGGAGATTGAGATTGCTGAAGAGGTCCCATTTGCTTTGCTTTGGCTCTCAGCAAATGCTTCTGTACTTTACCCGTAGCTGTTTTGGGCAAGGGTCCGAAGACAATAGATTTGGGTGTCCAAAATGCGGGCATTTTGGATTTGCAAAAGTTTATGATTTCCTTTGAGAGAGTTTGTTCATCTTTCATGTCTACTCCTGGCTTCAATGTCACGAAAGCGCATGGTGCCTCTCCCCATCGGTCGTCTGGCCTTGCCACTACTGAGGCTTCGAGCACTTTGGGATGTGTGTAGATAATGTTTTCTACTTCCACACTACTTATGTTTTCTCCTCCAGATATTATAATGTCTTTTGACCTGTCCTTTACTTCGATGTAGTTGTCCGGGTGTTTGACGCCTAGATCACCTGAATGAAACCATCCGTTGGCAAAAGCTTCCTCATTTGCTTTCGGGTTTTTTAAATACCCTTTCATCACTGTATTTCCCCGGAATACGATTTCACCAACGGTGGTTCCATCAGCAGGTACTGGTTTCCCATCTGTAGTACTGATAACATCTAGGCCTTCTAAACCAACGTACCTCACACCTTGACGTGCTCTGAGACGGGATTGAGCCTCGAGGGGTAGAGAATCCCATTCAGGCTTCCATGCACAGACGGTGGAAGGGCCGTATGTTTCAGATAGGCCATAGGTATGGGTAACACGGAAACCACGCTTTTGCATTTCAAAGAGAACTGAAGGTGGCGGAGCAGCACCGGCAGTGTTAACATTCACCACACGAGGCAGAGGGAGGATTGCGTCTTCTGGGGAGGCATTAACAATTGTGGTGAGCACAACAGGCGCTGCGCAGAAGTGTGTCACACCCTGGTTCGCTATACTGGAATAGACAGCTTTCGCACTCACCTGACAAACACAAGAGATCCATAAGATGCTTATAGGCTCTTATGTCGCGATTCTTTGGTAAAAAACTCCACAGCTAGAATACATATTGATACGAATTTAGATCACAGCTCACTGAGTGATCAATACTTTTTAAGAACGTAAATAAGAGGCATAGACTTGAAAACTTTGTTAAAATTGTAAAATAAAGGCAGGTATGGAGTTTTTAACGTACCTGGCGAAGGCAGATATTTGTTCCGCAAAAAGCTGCGAGGCCCCAAGTATAACACCATCCATTACAATGAAACATAGGCAGAGTCCAAAGATACACGGCACCATCGTGCAACCCCCAAATAATCGAAGCACTCAATGCCATCAAATAAGCTCCTCTATGACTCAACACCACGCCCTTGGGACTAGCTGTTGTGCCAGACGTATACCCCAAAGCAATACTTTGCCACTCATCCGCCGGTGGCTTCCAATCATACTCCGGATCACCAGTTTCCAAAAACTTCTCATACTCAATAGCACCTTTCTCCAACGCATACTTCAACCCTCTAGGATCACATGCTTCATCCGCTATGACTACAAGAAGCGGCGCCCTGTAGCTAGCTCCCATCTTCTCTCTTACTAACTGCAGTGCTTTTTCAGCTAATGGGAAAAATTCCTGATCCACCATTACCACAGCTGCCGACGAGTGGTCTAAGAGAAACGCAACCACAGCTGGGTTGAGTCGAATGTTTACGGTATTGAGCACAGCCCCTGACATCGGCACCCCAAAATGTGCCTCATACATTGCTGGAATATTAGGCGCAATCACCGCAACCTATACACATCAACCAAACAACATTCACAAACACAATTCCAAACATTAATCTCATAAATATTGTTTACAATAAATACTGAACTAAAGGTCTATCAATTTAGTTCAATTAAAATTCATTTATTAAAACAAAACCTAAACCTAAACCACAACTCAATCTCTCCTATCACAAAAAACCACAACTGAATCTCACCAAATCAAAAGCAGAACAACAAACATCCTTAAAAACCTCAAACAAGTAAAGACTCGATCTTTACCAACCAACATGCAAATCAATCAACACAAAATCGACAAACAGAATCAAACCCCAAAAGGGTATATACTCACAGTACTTCCAGCTCCAATCGATCGCTGATTCAGAGCAGACGCCAGTCTACGACAACGCTCATAAGTCTGACGCCCACGTGTACACCACCGAGCCATGTATCACTGCTTTCCGCTCCGGATGAACAACTGCAGCTCTTTCCAAGAACCACAGCGGTGTCAGAGCAGTGTGGTTTGCTGGATTCTTGGGTAGATCGTCGATGTCTATTAACGGCGCCATCAGGTTAAAAACAGAGTTTTTGTCAACTTTTAGCTGCTATTTTTTGGAACTGAAATCGAGGAAGTCGGGTAATGGATGAGAATAGAGATGACGAGATGAGTTTGTTTATATAGAGAGAGTCGAGTTCAGAAAGTGGTGGAGAATTCGTAACTATTTCATGGATGTGGTTTCATTGAAGATAACGACAAGGACGAGGATAATCACCAATTAAGATAATTGGTAATTTCAATGACGTAAATACCCTCGACTGATATAGGAAGTGATTTTTTCATAGAAACAGAAGTAGAAAACTATCGATGAATACCTAAAATGCAGATAACAAAACATTGCATTTTGTTGATGATATGAATTGAGATGCACACAAAACCAGATAACACAGATGTCCCAACAACCACCACTGACTAGACCTCTCCATTTGACCCTAAGGCCGAGAAAGTCCGAGTTGACCCGACCAACCCGATCGGCCCGAATCCGACCCGAGCCCGAGTTACGACCCTATACAACCCTAACCCGAGTACAATAGGGTAGGATTAGGGTCTTAATTTTTGAGTCCGGCCCTATAAAATGACCCGACCCCAATTCTTTATATAATTGCCAACCCGACCCGGCCCGACTTAGCCCGACCCTATCCAAAATTATTTGATCAAGCTCACTCGTGAGTCCAAGGCAAAGCTTGAACTCGGCCCGATATAAAAATTTAAAACGATAGGGTTGGATATTTATATAACTTTCGCTACTGATTTCTTTTTAGTTTGGGCGATGTGGGATCACGGTCCGCGGAGAGTGATCCCACATCGCCCAACGTAAAAAGAAATCAGTAGCGAAAGTTATATAAATATCCAATCCTATCATTCTAAATCTCATCCTTCATTTCGTTCTTTGACTGAGATGAAGTATATTACCTTAGACTTTAATTGAGCTCGAAAATTCGAGTTCTAAATGAGCTTGAGAATTCTAATTTTTTTAAGAATAATATAGTTTTTTTTATAAATTAGGGCTTTTTTGATCCTTTAAAATAGGGTTGGCCCGATCCGGCCCTTATTAATAGGGCCATTATAAGCCCTAGGGCTTTGAGTTATAAAACCGAAGCCGGCCCGACCCGACCCTAGTTTATACTTAGGGCTGCCTATTTTCTCAGCTAACCCGACCCAGGCCGGCCCGATATAGGGCTGGGTCAGCCCGAACCCGACCCATGGAGACCCCTACCACTGATTACCATTTCCACAGAGTATTGAAGATTCAGTGCTGAGATAAAAAAAATTGACTAAGCAAACCGTGGCAAATATGTAAGAACAAAGGGTAAGAACATAGCCAATTCATGGAGAATAAGACAACATTTGGGAAAATGGGGGGTAATACATTTTTACATCGAAAGATTAATCTGCATTTACCTCATCTTGACACTAAATGTAGTAAATGCTAACAAATGCAGACAGGGCCGGAAACTTTTGGTTTACAGTTTTTACTCCAATAGCAAAAAAAGTCCATCCGAAAGAGAAGTGTTTTCCCATCAGTGATCACAACTTGTTTTTAACTTTGCTGTTTGAGAGAAACTGAGGTGATCCCGATAGGGGATTTGGGTCGGAAGAGCTCATCTGTATCCACTTCTTCAATTTCCTGTAAACCAATTAAGAGGACACGTTTCGTCATTAATCCAATGATTAGATTTATATTAACAGAGCAAGTAGAGCTCGAGCTAGATGATGTACCTGCACAACATCCTCTCCCTTGATTACCCGTCCAAAGACTGTAATTTTGTCGCTTAGATTTGGTAAGGGAGCAGTTGTAATGAAGAGTGGGAACCGTTTAGCATCTTGTTTGGTCTTTGAAGTTCCAAGCATAAATGCCTCATGCTTTGGACTGTACCAGTTACAAGATTAGGCAACAATGGTAGACTCTATCCGGCTATTACATTGCAATTTTTATTTTAATTCATAATATAATTTTTACCTCACATTGGGATGCTTCACTTTCAGTGTCCAATCTTCAGCGCTTCCTGAATCCCCTACTTGGATAACATAATTCTTTATTACTCTATGAAAAGGCATCCCTTTGAAGTGACCCCTTTGACTGCATGAATGGTAAATTTAAGGCTCATAGAAAAATAAACCAAAAACAGAAATTACTCTTGTCGAGAGAAAGATACAAAAATTAACTTCAAAAGGAAAAACACAATACTTGTAATGGAAAAGCCTGAAAAAAATCGGGTTATAGACATATAGATAATATATCCTATTTATCAAGCACACAAGTTATAACGACAACACTGTATATTTATCGAGTACGCAAGTTATAACGACAACACTGTATAATTATCAAGGATGTCTATGAACTCCAATATTACATACCACAAATCTATGAATTTGTCTACGATCTCCGGTGAACTTTCCTTGTAAAGCTCAACTGTAATTTCGCCTTTCGAGGTGGTAAATGTCTGAGGCAAAAATACACATAAAGTTCGTATAAGGGTCAGCCTCAGAATTCAAATTTTGGGACAATGTTCTACACCCAATGT
The DNA here is from genome assembly GCA_006409495.1 of Sedum album. Lineage (NCBI taxonomy): Eukaryota > Viridiplantae > Streptophyta > Magnoliopsida > Saxifragales > Crassulaceae > Sedum > Sedum album. The sequence goes on from QZGG01001100.1 coordinate 29,589, forward strand.
CAACAAAAGGGTAGTCACTAGACTTTATAATCACTAAACTGATCCTTTTAATACCTACAAGAACTTGTTGGACCAACTGCCTAAACAACTAGCATTCGGGTACTAGAGACATCGTTAGACATCAATACACATAAACTTACAGCATAGCCCGGGACATCTACTTTCAAGTGATCTCCGTCTGAGTTATTCTCCTGGAAATGGAATAAGTTTAACTTTTCAACAACCAACTTAACAGTTGACTTAACTGGAAAATAAGCTAATTGAAGGATAAAGAAAAAGGAAAAATTACCGAATAATTGGATGACCCTTCTCCCACCTGATCACTCGACCTGCAAGCAAAATATTCATAAAAAATGACTTTGCGAACAATATTATAAGTGAAAATAGAAAAGAAGGATTATAAGCCATAACAAACCTTGGATACCAACGCCTATAGGTAGCAACAACGGATAAAACTACAAGTGCAAGGACCACGAGGCTAAACAGAATTGTCGTCAGGCTGATTCTACTCGGGACCTTCTTCTTTTTGCTTTGAAGGAGCAATGTTTGGGGCTTTATCCTCGCCATTTATAACCTAAATTGAGCAACCTAAAGTGCCTTAAACCCTTATTTTAAAACATGAATTACTCACCAAAACAATTCGCAAAAACAGAACTTTCAGCCATTTCATCATCCAATTCACGATCAGAAATCTAAACTTTTTTAATCAAAATAAAAAGCCATATAATCCAATTTAACAATTTTCTTGAATCTTCAGATCCAAAATATCAAATCCCGTAAATTGCTTACAACATATATCACTACATTCAGTCATACCAACATGAATAAATATATCCCGAAAAGCAACAAGAAGAATAGAGCTCAATTTATCCCCAATTCTTGAAAATTTCCAAACCCTAAAATCCCCAATTTGCTTTAATCAACGACTTATTAGATCGAACTACGCACCTGAATCGAAAAATCCAAAGGCTTGACGCTTCGAGAAGACGGCGCGATGCGGAATCGATGACAGCAAATTTCGGAGAATCCGACGAGTTGAAAATCGATCGTGAATTTTCTTATAGTTAGATTTCGATTAGTTTTAAGGATTTAATATATTAGTAATATTCAACTAGAAGTTTGTTTTGAATATGTTCGTTCGCGTGGGTCCCACTAATCATTCTCAACACGACGTGTAAACCGTTGGATGAATGAGATTACCGAACGTATGGTCAGGATCATCTTTGTCATGCTATTCGTCGTGTTTGAATATTCTTACTGGGCTTAAACGCTCTTTACCCAAACAAGGCCCAACTTAAAAGCCCAATAATCTCAATGGTCTGTTAACTCGGTTCAATTCTCATGCAGCATAAACTATTAAAATTACATAAATTTTGTAACCAAAACAGCTAATTTAATTTGATGTTTTTATGCTTGATTATTTAGGATTCACAGAAACCAAAGTAACAGGAGGCTAAAGAGGAACATTAGACACGTAGGGTTGCAGTTTGTGTTTAGCCAAAAACGTGCCGCCTCCCAGCTCCAACTACTCTTCCCAACAAGTTTGATTCTCCGACCGCCAGCCGCCATCATTAACTCTGCCGCCACCGCCACCTTTTCCCCGTTACACATTCAGCAACCAGCATGCACTTAATGTTTGAAAGTCAACCCTGAATATAAACGAGGTATGAAAACTATTTTGAATTACTGTATGAATTACTCTCTCCGTCCCCGATTGTTCGTCCAAAAGTAAGTATTTCACGGGGTTTTTAAGAAATGAAAAAGTAGATAATGTGTGGTTGTGAATGAGTTGTTTAAATAAATATAGATAAAAAGTAAAGTGTGTGGTTGAGAATGATTGAAAGTAGACAAACATTAGGGAACACCTAAAAATAAAATGGACAAACAATAAGGGACGAAGAGAGTATTATTAGTACTTTTACTTAGGGATGTCCAATGGGCCGGGCCGGGCCGGCCCTAGCCCTAAATCGTAAGGCCCGAGCCCGGCCCGGCCCTAAATATTCGGGCCTTTTTAAAATTTTCGGGCCGGGCCGGACCGGGCCTCATTAAAATCGTAAGGCCCACGGGCTTTTCTAGGCCCTTTGACTTTAGGGTTTGACCGGGCTTTGACCGGGTTTGACCGGATTTGACCGAACCTAATTTCAATTTTAATTCGTTTTTAAATTTTAATTAATTTGAAATACGTATTTTAAAGCAATTTAGTTATAAATATTTTTATAACATAGTTTTAAATAATGTATTCAACGAATAGTCTATATTTTGAATAGATATAAAATGTTTGTATATTGTTTAGAATAACTTAAACAATTTATATGCGTTTAGAATAGATATAAAATGTTTGTATATTGTTGTAAGTTGTTGTGATGTTATATAAATGATATAAATATCATATACTTTAAATTTGAAAATAATATATTTATTTAAAAATTATTTTTTTTGATCGGGCTTTTTCGGGCCTTGGACCGGGCCGGGCTTTTCGGGCTTCGGAATTCAAGCCCTAGCCCGGCCCGGAGCTTTCGGGCTCGGGCTTTTTTTGACCTTAGGTGCGGGCCGGGCCGGGCTTGGACCGGGCCGGGCCTTAGGGCTTTTTTAGGACTTTAGGGCTTTCGGGCCCGATGGACATCCCTACTTTTACTTGGATGGATGTACAATTGGAATATAGCGTAACAAATATAATTAAAATTGTGAATGTAAATAGAACTGTAAACCTTGAGGTTGCGGATGAACTATGTTTATTAAAATGTTTTTAACATGTAGCGTATCAATTTTGATGTCAAAAAGGATCTGATAGACAGTAGCATACGGTGATGCGGATATTGCCGAGTGTGAACGATTGCTGGAAAGATGGTGAGGTCGGGACTTGGTAAAACTGTAGCAGACGCCGCCAGGCGCCAGAGAGATGTTCTTAGAAAGCTGGATTGATGTTTAAAGACATAGACATGAGACATGTCTGAAAAGTCCCGATGAAAGAGGAGAGTATCTTTTGTGATATGAAATTGATACGCTGTGTACGGATTTACACCCTGCAATTTATTACTCCCTCCGTCCCGCTTTGTTTGTTCAAAAGCACAAAATGCACGGTAATTAATTAAGATAGAAAGAAGGTATAAAATGTGTGGTTGAGAATAAATAATTAATAAGTAAATGAGTAAAAAGTAGAATATGTGGTTGAGAATAAAGTAAAGTGGACAAACATAAGGGGACACCCAAAATGGAAAGTGGACAAACAAAGCGGGACAGAGGGAGTATTTACTGGATGGATTATACACTGGATTTCTCGACGCACGTGATATCATATTGACCAGGTTAGACTTTGGAACTTAATCTCTTTAGACATCAAGTGTTTAAGCTTCTAAGCGTAAAGCATTTGTTTACATTCCCAATAAAGTGAAATGCATTAGCGTAACTTTCTAAAGTGATTACTTGTTTAATTAGGGTTTGATTTTGAAGAGGAACATGTACTGTAAAGATGTCATTATATGCATGCAAACAAACAGCTAGATAATGTAGTTTGCCAAACCCCCATTGAATTGCTAGTTTGAACTTAAACTTAGGTTCTAATAAGTAGATCGCTATAGTAGCATATTGGCAATAAAACCCTAATGAATAATGCTCTTTTGATATCCTTACTATTGGGTGAGACCCTGAGACACCAATCATGGCCGTTGATTGGGTTTGCTTTTGGGATTCAGATTGTGCCATGTGGAGGTTAGAGAAATTCAAAAATCGGAGGTGAGAGAAATTGTTGCTTTTGTTCTCTCACCTCCACGTGGCACAATCTGGACCTTAAAAGCAAACCCAATCAACGGCCATGATTGGGGTCTCAGGGTCTCATCCAAAATTGAGGGTCTCAAAAAAGCATGATTCAAATCCTAATTAATGTCCATATTTTTGCATTGAAGGTGACCTCTATGATCTTCATGTAGTGTAGCTTCATTGTTACTACAGTAACGTGCACTGAAATGAAGCAAGCGTTACGCTGTGATCGGTGTGTAAGTTTGCACGTGGAAGAGGAGCGTTTAATCATCATTAGAAAGTTGAACTTAACGGCAACACGTACGTGCACGCACCTTCTGAAGATGAGGTGGTGTATGAGTGTGACATTATGATCGATTGATTAAGACCATCTTGCAAATAGGTTTACTGGTGCAATGTCCAATGCTAATAATACTCATAAAAGCTCTCAAATCTAGTTGTAGAAAGTGGTGCAGTCTGGTCAATGGCTTGGTGTACAAGTCTTTGAGAGGACTCATATAATTCACCTTTCAATGATGCTACTACTTTATGTGAGACATGGATATATTACAAAAAGCCTACACTTTCATGTAGCCTACAAAATTGGGCATCCAGTTCATAATGGCTTGAGCCTTGATGTTTAATGGGTCTTTAAATTATACTCCCTCCGTCTCATTATGAGTGTCCCATTTCTTTTTTGGATGTCCCAAAATGATCTTCTCATTTCCTAAAATAGAAACTTTTTTACCTCTACATTTACACTCTCTTTCATACTTTTTATCCCACTCATTCTCTTTCTTACTTTTTATCTCACATTTTCTATTTTCTTAAAAACTGTGAAAGTTCTCAAATGGGACACTCAAAATGGGACGGAGGGAGTACAGTCTAATTATATGAAGCCGCATAACAAGGAACATAACATAAAGGCTGGCTCTGGCCTGTGTGTGTGGCAGGTCTGTAACACTGTATAACCTCATTACACAACACAGCATATAGCATGTAGTCTACCTATACACCAATGTAGCCAGAGGCTGGACACCAACACACTGCACTAGCACCATTCCTAAACCCTTCTCTTCTGACCCTCATCAGAATATGTTACACCACTGTTTGCTCACTTCCAGGCTCCAACGACCTCACCACTCACCTTCCTCACTTATAAAACCACTACTTCTCTCCTCATTATGTTTTTCTCTTAACAATTTCATTACACTTTTCTACCAGACCATCTTCTTCAAACCCAACTAAAGGCCAGCTCATCAAGCCCCAATAGTAGCTGATATGAGGATGAAGAAGAGGCTAGCTTTGGTATCTTCAACCATCTTCATCTTTGTGATGCTCATAATCACCATCATCTTCACACACATCTCAACTCACAACTCAGGTAAGCTTTCAACACCTTATATACATATAGCATCCAACTTCTCAAAAGAAACCTCCACATTTGACTCAAATCTACTCTACTTTATTTCAGACCCTTCTTTACCCCAATCTAATATCACTCACTCTCCCAAATCACATGGCAACAGAAAACTTCAAGTCTTCGGTAATCCCAATACACATAACTCAAGCCTCTACTGTTTTGTTTTTCTCTTTGTGAGATATTTGTAAAGACTTGTGGTGTTTGATTTCAGGCACGTGCACAAACAGAGACATAAGCATATCACAAATACGAGACACAAACACAGGAATTCCACGCTACATAGTCCAAATAGTTAACACATGCGTCTCTGGCTGTGCACCTTCACACATCCATCTCCACTGCGGTTGGTTTGCTTCCGCTAGACTCGTCAATCCCACCACCTTCAAACGACTCACGTATGATGATTGCTTCGTCAACGCTGGTCAACCTCTAAAAACAGGACAGATCATTAGATTCGCTTATTTGAACTCCTTCATGTATCCACTTTCATTCAAATCAGCCAGATTCTGCTAAGTACATATTTACGATTTCATTTTCGATTTTGATTCCAGACCCAGATATGAAAACACTTCAAATCAGTAAAGTTTGAATCTTTTTTAAGAGGCTATAAGTCAAGGTCAAGCCACTCTATTACCTTGTTTTTTACAGAGCATGAAAGAGGACATGTCGTTGTCATGGCGAAGAAGTATGCATTGTTGTTGGGTCTTTTTGGGAAAGGTTCTGATCTATGAAGCTTGGTTGGTTAAGTGGAAGGCTCTGTCTCATTGTCATGTGTAAATGTTTGGCGTGTTTATTGACTTTATGGATGTTCAGATCAGAAGCTATGTTAAATGCACAGAGCTCGAGATTGGAAAATGGAATGTGGGATGAAGTTGGTGGCTTGTTGAAGAATTTTATGTTGTTTCATGTATTAAAAGCTTTAATCTTTTTTATTGATATATTTAATGATTTGGTCTGTTTTCCTATGAACTAAATTTTGTCTTAAGCACTGTTCAATTTTATAATATTTGAGAAAGAATTGCAAAATTCATTATTTGAAATTGACTGTTTTGGCAATAATATGGGCTTTTAGTGCTGTAATCTTTGAGGCCCAGTTTCACAGCTGGGCTTTTATATCCCCATATAGTGGGTGGCCCACAATGCCCATCTTCTCCATCATTATACTTTTCCTAATTCTATAATTCTTTTATTTGTTAAATTTATTAATTTTAAGACATCAAACAACCCATCTCTCTCCTCTGTTCCTCCACCGCCGAACATCACCACAACCCCGATCTCCGATCACCCTGCCTCGATACATTACTCGACCCACCTCAACAAAAATCCTGAAGATCCATAAAGTCGATTCTTTTTTTGTCTCCAATCACTGACAGACGACAAAGTTCGGATTTGAAATTAGGGTTTCGGTCATACAAGCGATGTGGTATGCTACAATCGTTGATGAATCTCCTCTCTCTATGCTTCCGTCCATTTACTAAAAAAATCTCATTGCAATAACGGAAGCAGCAGCGGAGCTGATTCGATTGGACGAGATGGGTTGTTGTGGTTTAGGGATTTGGTCCGTTATGCTGCTGGAGATTTGTCTATGGCGGTGATCCAAGCGAATCAGGTTTTGGAGGATCAGTGTCAGATTGAGTCCGGTCCGTTTGGGACTTTTGTTGGTGTTTATGATGGCCATGGTGGCCCTGATGCTGCTAGATTTGTCTGCGATCGCTTGTTTCCGCATTTTCGAGGTTTGCGGTTTTTATTGATTAGCTCAATTTGTTTTTTGGTTAGGGTTTTTGATTTGGAACAACTGGCAAATAACCTAATTTTAGGAACTAGTTTTGATGGTAGCCCTCTTGAGCAAGATTCAGCTTTCAAATAAGTTTAGTAAAAATGTGTTTTATCTTGCGGATTGTTGCTGTTGCCATGTGACCCGATCCTTGAATTTCTGGTATTGTATTATCGATCTTTTAAATATATTGACGGTTTTGATTAGGACAAAGTTGGTATTGAGCATTATTATGAACTGTTTCATTGTGTGGAGTCAACTTGATTGAATGTTCTTAGGAAGCTGGGAGGGGATGACTTGTGTTTATTTTCAGTATATGGTTTATACATTCTAAGTTTTTATATTCGTGCAGCGATATCAGCTCAATATGGGGGTATTGTGACATCGGAGATAATAAGAAGGGCGTTTATTGAGACGGAGGATGAGTTTATTGCTCAAGTGGGGGAGGTGTGGAATGGGCGGCCAAGTATGGCTACGGTGGGTACGTGTTGTTTGGTTGGGGTAGTGTATCAACAGACATTATTTATTGCTAATGCTGGGGATTCACGAGCTGTGCTTGGGAAGAAAGTTGGGAGTTCTGGTGTCATGGGTGCAATTCAGTTGTCGACGGAGCATAATGCTAATATTGATGAGATAAGATATGAACTTAAAAATATGCATCCTAATGATCCCGAGGTTGTTGTTCTTAAACATGGAGTTTGGAGAGTTAAAGGCATCATTCAGGTTAGTCAATTATTTCATTTCTCTCGTTTGGGCAACTCTCTGACTCAGTGTAGTTCGGCGGTGCTTTTCAATTTTCCCGTCCACTCTCAGTTGTTTATTTGTATGTATGTTGAGTGTCGCTTAATGTGTAAAAACGTGGTTTTACGTGGTTTTGGTTTCATATAGGTTTCAAGATCCATTGGAGATGCATATATGAAACATGAAGAGTATAATAGGGAGCCTATTAATGCAAAATTTCGACTGCCACGGCCAATGGACATGCCTTATATGACTGCAGATCCGACAATACTTTCTCATCAACTTCATCCAAATGACTCTTTCGTTATATTTGCTTCAGATGGTCTCTGGGAGCACCTCAGTAATGAGGAGGCTGTGGAAATCGTCCACAACCATCCACATACGGTAATTAATCCGTCCCTTTATAAATAACAGTGCTTTATTATTAACCATATTAGTTATAAATTCTTGAATGTTGAAAATAGTCTGGATTGCTATGTTTTCATCGACAAGAATAATGGTGATCTGGTGATTGTAGCTTTGTCTCCATATCTCTATTTTTCTTCTATCTGATTTCTATATTGTAAATGTGAATATCTTATGCTTTCAGTTTAAAATTGTTACATACTCCCTCCGTCCCGGTGAGTTTGTCCAAAAGCACCATTTGCACGCAAATTAAGATAGAAAGAAGGTATAAAATGTGTGGTTGAGAATAAATGAATAATAAGTAAATGAGTGAAAAAGTAAAATGTGTGGTGGAGAATAAAGGAAAGTGGACAAACATTAGGGGACGCTAAAAAAGGAAAGTGGACAAACTTAGCGGGACAGAGAGAGTATGTACTTTATTTCAACAATCATTAGTTTGGTCAGTTATTTTCTTCTGTTGGGTTTCTTACTGTTTCCTGACCACAGGGAAGTGCAAAGAGGCTCATCAAAGCTGCTCTCGAAGAAGCAGCTCGAAAGAGAGAAATGCGGTACGCAGATCTCAAAAGAATTGACAAAAAAGTGAGGCGCCATTTCCATGATGACATAACAGTTATTATTCTCTTCTTCAACCACAACCTTATCTCAAAAGGTTCACGACTAGACTATTCTGTCTCTGTCCGCAGTGCATTAGAGCACTAGTAAGCGTACCTACATTTTCCGCCTTTCATATATTCTCCCACTTCCAAGGTAAAGCAAGTTGGCAAGTTCATTGCTTGAGATTAAATTTTTCCTAAATGAACCTTTTTCTTCAGAGGTACAAGTTCTCCGCAGGCTAATAATTTCATGTTGTTTTGTTCTACTTCCACTTTAGTTTAAATTCGAACACCATCTTAGTGCTGTCTTTCATTCATATATAAATATTTTTCTCAAATACTTCCTCTGTTCCATTATGTTGGTTAACTTTGATTATTTTATACCTCACATATAATTAAAAAAGTGGACAAACTTTGTGGGACAGAGGAGTATAATTTAGTTCTCCCATTATCGAGTCATGACGTAAGTAACCATCTTTTCAGAGCTTCTGCAGCCATTCATTGTATTGAGTATGCTTTGACTAATTTGTGGACGTTTTGGAAGAGTTGTTCTTGATGATTCACTAGTGTAACATGACACGTTTCACGGTCTAGTGTCAATGTCATCCGTTCATTTAATAAATAATATTCGAAGTACACAAAACTAATGAACATAATAAGACAAGTGATCTGACCTTGTAACTATCATCGACCAGCCTCTTTGTCTGATAAAGTGAAATACGTGGTGTATGATTGCTTGACCCTTCAGTTTACTTGAGCCTCAATTTTTCACTATTGACGTCACTGCTTACTCAAGCAAATCAAATACCAAAATATTTCCGTTTCAGGAAAATTATTAACCATTCAAATTTTAGCAGAAAATTTTTAAAACAAGAAAATTAAATTAAAGAGAATAATAATCTCTGGGAATATTATTAGCTTATAGCCAAACGACACATAAATGGAATAAAATAAATGAAATGAATTTGTGACTATAAAAAACCCACACCACGTGCAACGATTCTATAAATACATACATACAAACACGTTCAGTTGGACGCACAGCCTGTTCTTTGTTCACAATTTTGACATCTTTCCATCTTCGACAACATTCAACCATGTGTCCGGGTCGTGTCTCGAAACCCCAGAACCCGACTCCATCTTTGAAACCCGCATTCGACGTATTGGACGCGGACCATGACGGCAAGATCAGTTCCAACGACCTCCGGAATTTCTACATCTCATTCACCAACACATCTATTACAGATGAGAATATCATCGATTCAATGATGACCGCAGCCGATTTGAATAAAAATGGGTTCGTGGAGTACGAGGAATTCGAGCGTGCTGTACGAGGTAGAAACAGAGGAAGGTTTGGGTACGAGGAGGAGGTTGTTGAGGAGATGTTTAAGGTTATGGATAAAGATGGAGATGGGAAAGTGGGTTTTGAGGATTTGAAGAGATGGTTTGGGGAGATGGATATGGCGCTGAGTGATGAGGAGATTAAGGCGATGGTGGGTTTGGGTGGAAACGGTAGCGGCGGTGTTAGCGTCGATGGGTTTAGAAGGATTTTGGGGTTTGATCACCACGGCGGCGAATAATAAGTCAACGATGACTTCATTTTCATTACGTGGCAATCGGTGATTGGCTTTTTTATAAAGAATTATCTCCCTATATTTAAAATGCAAACCCATCTATTGTCGGTTATGGCTTGAGGCCACAATTTTTTCCAAAAATACCCTTACAGATAAAATCTCCCTATTCTCCTCTCAAGTCTCAACCGTCACAACCGCATTTGATACATCACGATCTCGATCTGCGTATCTCCGAGCAGACTCTAAAACCGTCGCCTCTCAACTGTCACCTCTCAACCGTCGCAAATCTCTCCTTCGTCTTCTCCAGGTATTTTCAATCCCAAATCTATCAGATCCGATCTACGTTTCCTGTTTTTACTCCATACAGTTTTCCAGTCGATTGCGTCGCGGATCTGAATTTCTTTATTTATTCAGTTTTCGTTGGTTTTAATTTTGGCTTAGGGTTGCTGTGATTCGTGAATCGATCGGAAGAGGATTCGTAGTTTGAGGTGAGAAGGTGTAATTTGGTTTTTTTGTTGGTTTTGATGTGGATTTGATGATATGGCTGTTGTTGTTGTGGTGGTGGTGGTGGTGAGGAGGTTAGGGGTTGAGGATGGCGTCGAGGAGGATTTTGAAGGAGCTCAAGGATCTGCAGAAGGATCCTCCCACCTCTTGCAGTGCTGGAGATTCCTGTGCGGTATCATTCATGTGCTATTGCAGAATGCGTCGACCAGTGGAAGCAAGTGGTACCATTCACCAGTGGCCAACAAAGCTTCTCCGCAATCTGTCGGCGATTCCGTCTACAGTGACTCAGGTATCAATTCTATCTTCTTCTAGGGTTTTCTCATTTGATTGCGTGTTTGCTTTCTCGAATTGCTCTGCTTTATTATCTTTATTTTGTTTTGCCTCACCCAGTTGTTGAATTTCTCTTCTTGAAGGTATGCATTCATGTAAATATATTGCGCAGATAACCTATCTGTCGCGTAAAGCCACGAAGGAGCACCTCTATGAATTTTTCAGCCATTGTGGCGTAATTGAGGCTGTCGAAATAATCATGTAATTATTTGATTATGTTCAAACTCATGTGGCTCCGTCGTTAACCCCCAATTCCCTTTGTGTGTGATCATGTAGCTAGACGTATACATTTGGTATAAATCATTTTATAATTTTGTTAGTCAAGTGATGCGAGCTTATGCAGGGTTTGAAGTGCTCATCAACTATTTTGGTTTGGCAGAACAATTGTCACTGTGGCATAATTTATCATTTATGCCTCCATTTACATTCCAAAAACTCATTGCCGTTGTAATAAATGCAGAAATGATGGATATCATCATATTGGATATGTAACATTCAGAGATGCATATTCTTTGGATACTGCTCTCTTGCTCAATGTAAGTATGTGAAAATTCCGTTTTTCCATCACTGACAAGCATCTTCTTATAAAGGGAGCTAAAATTCCATTGTAACATTCACTATTGTTTTTACAGGGAGCTAAAATTATTGATTCACATGTCTGCATCTACCCATGGAACGCTTACGCAGATGGTGATGACCTTATGAATGGCTCTTTCTGGCAGCATGAGAATGAGGGCACCCCTACGGTATGAGATATTGATCATTTTTACACAGTAAAAATTTGAATCAATAGTTCACTAGCTGTTACTGACGAGGATCTCCGATGGTCGGACGATGAGCTAACAACTTTGCTCAAAAACGAAACAGAACATCCAAAACTGATGAAACAGGGAGATCCGGAAGCTCAAGTGGCTGTAAAGTGGATGATGAGAGTAGTAGCACATTATGGATTCGCACCCGTTACCGGCATCCTCGCTGCAGATTACTTCGACAGATTCACGTCTGAATTTGACAAACATCATCATCCCTGCATTGTGGAAAAGCTCTGGACCTTGCAGTTGACTGCCGTCGCGTGTTTATCACTGGCTGCTAAAGTTGAAGAAACCGAAGCTCCACTGCCTCTAGACCTTCAAGTGTGTTTCTTTTGACATTCAAGCTTCGAATTAGTTTATAAAGTTTCAATCTTTATGATGATTTTTGCAGGTTGAGGAAGCTAAGTTCATGTTTGAGCCGAAGACGATTCAAAGAATGGAGCTTTTACTGCTTTCAACGCTCCATTGGCGGATGCATCCGGTTACTCCTTTTTCCTTCATAGATCACATCATCAGACGTTTAGAACTGAAGCCCAGTTCACAGATTGAGTTTTTAGATCACATCAACTTCTGATGTTATGGTCATATCAGTGTTGTGTTTGTTTATTTTTGAGTAACTCAGTTTTAATTGGAAAGACTTTTTTCTTTCTTGAAATAAGAAGACAATACATAAGTCTTAAAGTTGATTCAATCTGGTGTATGCTAGATTTTGTTTGGGGGGATTCGTGATGTACTTTGAGAGTATGTAACTTCTGCTGTTGCTGATATATGAACAATGAGTATGAATCAAAATGCACAGGCTTGACTGTGCGGCAAGTACTAGTATTATATTAATTTGTTTTGATTTGGTGTTTGAGCTTCCGATTTAAATGGAAACTGACCTTATTAAATTGAGTTTTAAACCAATTAATTTACTACTACCATTTAAATTGAGAATTTCTGATGAGCCGAGGAGCGCTCCAAAGGCCCATTAACGACCCATTGGGCCTCACAAGCTTCATGATGACGTCATCATAATACAACATAGAAAATAGACGTGCATGGCAATTCTTTGACATTGTCAGATTTAATGCATGAAATTAATCTCTAGGTTTAATAAAAAGATCTACAACATTGATCTGCCAATAGCTTCAGCCACAGAAGCTAGCTGAACAATCTCTATATTCAACTGACTAACTAGAGACTTTCCGGTAGAGGAAAACCCTTGCTCACAAGTCTCGGCTTCATACTTAGCGTTGCTCGAATACTCTACTGCAAACTTCGGATTACCTTTAGTAAATGCTTCGTACGCTGCAGGCCCGGTTGCACTGATTACAACATTGTACTTTTCAGCACATTGTGTCAAAGCTGCCAACACCTTTTTGTCTTTAGTAGACTTGCTTGCACCCGCTGACAATCTCAGATGCTTGCTTGGTTTTGGATAGGTATTGGGTCACTAGGATGCCTCCTAGTTCGCCAATGTTAGCAGTGGTACTTTTGGGGTCTGACTTGAGAGCTGAGGTGCATACAGAAGGGTATGGAGTTATAGAGCAAGTGTTGTTGAGGTTGTGTGTGTATTTATACACTAATACATGTCTATGTTTTATAAAATACAGCATTTATAAAAACGCGCGCCCTCAGAAGGGTAAACAAAAGTTAGCGTTGTATAGAAATCGCTTTTTATTATTCATATTATAGATAATGCATTCATTAAAGTGCTATATATGGTTTTGTGAAAATGAAGTGATTATAAAAACGCTTTCAAAAGGGATACACAAAAAATAGTATCGCATGATAAAAGATCTCAAAAATAGTGGTACACAAAAGACAATGTTATGCAGAAAACACTCTTAATTATTCATATTATAGACAACACATCCATTAAAGCTTTCTTAAAAAGGTACACGAAAGACAACGTTGCTTAAAAAACATTCTTTATAATTCATATCATAGATAACGCAACTATTACAACTTTTTTTATTAATCTTTTATAGACACGGCTTTTATTATTTTAAATAAAACTAAGGCTTGTTAAAATGCTTTTGTGTTATTGCACTTTTCTAACAAACCGAATTATTTGTTGAATGAAGAGTGCAACTTTTAAGACCACAATATAATGGTCAATGCAAGAGCATTAATAACAATTAGTACCCTCTGTGCACAGGTATTACTGTGCATATAATAAGTTGAGAGTATATTATAAATCAATTGATATATTATAATAAGATAATATACATGTAATTATTGTGATTAGTGGGGGCATTTTCGGAATGTAAAAGTGACCTGAAAAATTAACCATTAATAGTAAGATACCCCAATCAACATATAATATACTCGATTACAAGCGAAAATGCGAACAAATTCGTCTCACTTGATATGCAAAAAAGAAAAAACATTCTTTCATATATTTAAACACATGTGATGTAAATTGATTGTCAGAGTTCGGTTCTTAAGGGACATTAAAATTATGTAAGACAAAAGAACATCATCTCAACCGTTCATTTTGATTAATTTGATGGTTGAGATTAAATTAATTATGAATTAAAATAGGTGGTTGAATTAGCAAAATACACGGGCGGTTGAGAATGACGGTTATCAATATCAACCGTTGGATGAATTGAAATCAACGGTTGAGATGATGTCCTTCCGTCTCACAAAAACTTGTCTGTCCTCCTAGAACTCAATCCTTGATTGCCATTTGGAAAATACTGCTAAATTCATGATCATTAGTGAGAATATATATTCCATTCACTAATACACAGATAATTAATAAATTGCAGCACTTACAAATGGGAGATAAAAAATATCAAAACAAAACCTCAATAATTTTCCAACACTATAAATAGGTTCAAACCAGATACATCCCATTGATAATAAGTCATTGAATATTTAAGATGTCATGGTTAGGATCATCACAATCACAACACAAGATCGAAAATAGACATGCATGCATGCATAAACTGTATCCAAAAAATCTCTAGGTTTTGTTAAAAGATGTTTATTCAATAATAATGATCCATATCAGATCTACAACATTGATTTGCCAATGGCTTCAGCCACAGAAGCTAGCTCAACAATGTCCCTATTCAACTGACTAACCGGAGACTTTCCGGTAGAGGACAACACTTGCTCACAAGTCTCCGCTTCATACTTAGCGTCGTGCGAATAATCTACTGCAAACTTAGGATTACCTTTAACAAATGCTTCGTACGCCGCAGGCCCGGTTGCACTGATCACAACATTGTACTTATCAGCACATTGTGTCAAAGCTGTCAACACCTTTTGGTCTCTAGTAGATCTTTTTGCACTGTTGACAATCTCAAGTGCTTGCTTGGTTTTGGATAGGTATTGGGTAACTAAGATGCCTCCAAGGTCACCAATTCTAGCACTGGCGCTTTTTGGGTCGGACTTGAGAGCTTTGGTGCATACAGATGGGTATGGAGTTATGGAGCAAGTGTGGGTGATCAGGGACTCATCAGCCATGGCAACATGGAAGCTGATCAAGAAAAGAAGGGATGAGATTAGCACTGGAGACATGTTTTGTTACAAAAGTTGAAATGAGATTTTGAATGTTTTCGGTTGTTGTTTTTGTTGCGTGTATTTATACAATTAGTTCTAAGTGAAAACTGTTAGTGGTAAGTGAAAAGGCATTAAATATTGTAATTTATTATTTTCAAGATGTCGATTAATGTTATTAAGTTGTCACAAATCATGCTTCAGGTAACTATAATTTGTTTTTTAAAATGATTAAGGAATGGACAAATCATGTATTTTATATCAATGGGAAATTAAAATCAAGTTAAATGTGCAGTTTATAATAACGGTTGTTGAAATCTATGCATACCAATTGAATAAATGCTTTGAACAATAAATGTAATAACTATCTAAATACCATTGGAAATAGATAACACCATAAAATTTTATGGAAATTTTAACAAAAAAGATTTCAATTTATATCGTTTTGACAAGATCACTCCAACTAATCTATACTACTGTATATATATATCAGAAAAAAATATTTGTATTTTTATGAGACGATAAGACACAACATCGACTGTTATTTATTAATTATTCAACGGATGATATTTAAACTCAAAATAACTGTCAAAATCAATTGGTACATGTTTTTAAAAAATTTAACTGAAATATTTAATTTAATATCAGTGTAATCCCAACCCTCATATTAATCAAATCAATGATTTAGATTTAATCGTAGTAAATTATAGTGTATCATAATTTACATATGTTTTAAAATTTAACTGTATGAAAATATATATTTTGTAACAACATTTTATTCAACAAAAATCATTATTCTATTACATAATTCTCGAATACATTTGTTTTATTTCATATTCAAAAAGCAACATCATTCCCGCCTTAGGATCACAATCCT
The DNA here is from genome assembly GCA_006409495.1 of Sedum album. Lineage (NCBI taxonomy): Eukaryota > Viridiplantae > Streptophyta > Magnoliopsida > Saxifragales > Crassulaceae > Sedum > Sedum album. Next base: position 45,852 of record QZGG01001100.1, read on the forward strand.
AAAAAACTCAACACTGAAAAAACAGAACATCAGTTGCTCAGGTAAGATTTAGCAATCTTTCCATCACCTCCGTTCGGAAAAAACCCGCCGGGAACACTTTCATTCCCACTCCCATACACAATCCTAAGTATCTCCTCCGGTGCCCGGTCAAATGCCAATGAGCTTTCATTTACAGCATGTACATTTCCTTTCGTCTTCCCCTCCGGACCACGTTCTATTTCTACTATTAGTCCCTCATCCTTTTGCCCGGCTGATCCTAACTTGTTTCGTAGCTCGGATATTTTGTAAGTGAAATCTGCGACGGTTATTCCGTATGGAACAACTATTTGTCTAGCGCGTTGGTATAGTAGGGTGCGGATCACCGCGTCCTGCCCTGCCTCTACGCCTAGCAGTCCTGCCACTAGCTGATCCACATGTACAAAAATGTTACATGTCAATTTTGTTGGATCAAAATTTGAAGTTCATATTTATAAACTATAAGACTTGTGACAGCTTGGAAGTTGAAACCTGGCGTGATTCGGAGGCGTTGAGCTTGGGATTCGCATTGACGTAGCCTGTGAGCCCAACGTAAGGCACAACGTATGATGCCAGTAAGTAGTTCAAGCCGTTGACATAAGGATTGAATGAAGGCCGCAATGGCTTCCCGAATGCAGCATCCATGACTTGGCCAAAAGCCTCGGCGCTGAGGTTCAACAATGGCCTAGCAAAGCCCGGTACAGTATTCTTGATCGCCCTAGGGGATCAAACATCAACATTGTCTGAATTTTCAGCAATCTCTTGATCATTTAAATTTGATTTTTTTAAAGATTGAAAATCGAAAATCGAAAAAAAACACAAAACTTGCCTCAAGTGACCGACTTCTTGGTACGCAAATTGCTGTATGATGTCTCTAGTCAATGGATCAAGTTTTCCGAGCTTAACGCCCACCGGAGCAGGACCGTCACCGGTCAGATTGGGAGCAACCTTGTCAAGACCATATCCTAAAGATCCCCATAAGAAAAACTCAGCTTCAAGATACTCCAAGTTCAAAGGAAACTCCAACAGATCGACATCTGAATCGGGTATGGCAGACCTCACTCCTATGAACAGCATTGAACATATGAAGCATGACAAAAGAGGTAGCTTGATGGACAACATTGATGAACTCATTGAACTAATGTTGTTGTGTGAAATGTGAGCTTGTGAGTGTGATATGCTGACAGATTTATTAGGTTTCTGATGCTGGAAAAGAGTAAGATGGAGAATGCTTGGTCAATGTTTTTTTCCGACATGGAATTCGGGGAAATGTGTGTTACACATTAAGGTGGCAGAAGAGGAGGAATAAGATGACCTCAAAATAAGCTCATGGTGCTTGTTGTTGTTCAAGATCTTTGAATTCAGCAAACATGCTTTATTTAGTATGTTCTATTTCTTGTTCGTCAAGCAACTCGATATGTTACATCTCCTTCTTGTTAGGACAGTAGTGAAAACCAGACCTCCAACTCCAAGAAATCTGCTGATAAAGAGATTATAAATTGTTATTCATTGGGTTCTGTCATTCAGTTATTTTGATCATTCTACTTGATTTATTGATCACTTTCTGATACATAAGCATAGAAATCTAGGTTTTGTCAAGATGATCTAGAAGCTTGAGTATCAAGAAATCCACACTACACTGAGATATTTGAAAAGGAAGTGTATCAAATAATGTATTAAATGCAAAACCTAACCTACTGGTTGATATTGATTCATCAGGATGAGAAGATCTAAACCAGTATCCAATTCATTTACATCAGCACAAAAGGGGCATCAGCATCAGCTTGGTCAGTCAGAGCAAGCAATCATGAGGTTCACCAAGATAAAATTTCTACAGATATGATCACCTGGTGGGTACAATAGGCGGTGCCTAACCATTAGCCCATTATGAGCTTAGCCCGGGCCTGGACCAATGACTCCAAAACAAGGAAATCTCATAGTGCACGGAAGGACCACTTCCTGCAATTAAAAACTGGTCCCTCGGCTGGTCAACTAGTGAACTAAAGTCTCAAATGGGCACACGTCTAGTTGTTTTCAATGCAGGCTTTTCCAGCTAAATATTACCATTTGCTAGCTCGAGAGATCATTGTCTAGCAATTTGCATCACACTATTTGAATACAATAATGTATCAGAGGTAAAGGACGGATTTGAACATCAGTGAACGACATAATTGCACGTATGCATGAATTTAGTGTGTCTGTGTCCCGAAGAGAGAAAGCCGTATAAAAGTGAGAGGTGCGTGTACTTGAATTCTTAAATTTGTGTCGGACTAAGAGGTTTGCGTGCTTTCTGTCGGCAATTGAAGTTGTTCAAATTCAGAAAACTAGACATAAAATGAGCATATTTCAAGGCTGACCTTAATTACTTGAAATATGGAATACGGCATTAAAGAATTGAATAGTGTAAGTGGGAAACTGTACTCTTTGCTTGACCGTATCTTTTGAAGACTACGCTCCTTAATGGTAATTTACAAGCTAACCAATATTCAGCTACAAGTTAGATATCAGCCATTGATTATCAGCTCACCCAACTAGATTTGCACTACACGGGCTCCTGTAACTATTCATTTGACCAATAAATATTCAAGCATACGTTTGTAGTTGTCTGTTGCAATAAGATTACCAAATAAACAAGTATGCATGTCTTGAGGCCTGCCCCGAGCCTGTTATCCGGGTCAGCTGTAAGTGCAGTGGAAAGGGCAGCTCCTCATGTTCCAACGGGAAAAGGTTGTAGTGAACAACATATTAATGATACTCTGAATTTCTCATACACCTTTCTAAGGTTTGCAGTTGTAAATGTGAAAAACAATTCGGAAATAAATTTGTTAGTGTCAAGTAATGCTCGGTATAAATGTGTAGGGAAGGACTCACTGTGACAGGGAGAGGACAATACCTTGAAAAGGGAGTGAGTATATTTAACATTCTTTATGGGCCGAGATCAGTCGCTGTCAGACTCATCACGGCCGGCCAGCCCAACATCTCCCTCTTCACCTTCTCCATAAAAGCCCTCTTGCTTGAAACTGAGTGAACTCACACTTTCCGGCCTCCACCTCTGGAACATATCTCTCTTTCTCCCACTCTCAGCTCCTGAAAAGGAAAATGTAAGAGGTAAATAGTAAGTATCTTCTACTGTCATTTTAAGTAATGCAAGCTCTTGTTTACATCCCCTGGGGGCCAGTTGGCTGGCATCAGCTGCTTTCCACCAACTTGCTGCATGTTCTCACAAACTAAGGTGTTATAACTTAAACCTACATGAGCTTTTATAGTACTATTTCTATTGTACGTCCAGTTAGTATTGATTTTCCTGGCAATGTAAGATTTTTTCTTGACCTTGTAAGACCGAGTTGTGCCTTATTCGGAGAACAATAAAATATAACTCTGTCTTACAAGATCAAGAGAAAGTTATAAAAGCTCAAGGAAGACCAATATTAATTTATTTTAGTTAAAAGCAAATATGTGATGCTTAAAAGATCAAGTAGGATAACATTTGATTCCTAAGCCCGCCTGAGATCTTGAGCTTTGCTACCTGAAAGGAAGAGTATTAAGGCATACAGGAGCACAAGGCATTTTGAAAGGGTACATACTACATATGCACTAGTTATTGGTTAATTGGTGCAAGTTTATTTCCTTGAGTTTGTGGTATTTGCAAACTTAATGCAACCTAATGCTAGTGAGCTGGCTTGGATTCGGAGAATTAGATTTTCTGTCGTGTATGTTGTCTTATGGTACGTTGGTAGAGATAATAAAAAACAACACAAGCTAGAGCTAGAGCTAGACACTAGATACTAGAGACACCAGACCAGACACTCACTTATGTACGTGTGATTGTGCATTTCTTTTTAAGGTCTCTGTCATAAGATTATAAATTATCAACATGTATTGTGTGAGAGAGTAGAAGTTACCCACTCGTGACTTGATCTTTATTGCTCTTTGTACAGTCCATTATTGCAATACTGTAACTGTAGGTCTTCTCTGAGTGAGTTATTTTGTTCTTCTGCTACTTCAGTCCTTTTCCAGTGCCCACTCACCAACTTGAACTTTGGAAATGTCTTCATCTGAAACTGAAACACATACTCAAATACATACACATGAGGAAGTTGTCAAATATTGAGACTAAGCCATGCTACTATAACCCAAAGTCAAACTGGGGCTACCAGGCTGGCTCAGGGCAATGTATATTTCATAATCCTACCTGATTGTAATTATGAATAGCCCAGCGCCCCAGCCTATGAGAGCTACTCAGAATGAAGAAGGGCATTGCACAAGATGAAAGAGGATTCAAACATGGCACATTCTAATTCCTAATGCACTCTCCAATTACTATGAAGTTTGTGATGTTACTTCATTACATGATGCAAGTTACTTGAGTTTCAAAAGCTGGGCAAGGCAGAGGACAAGAATAATTATGATGTTGTTAAATGTGGGATTGATTTGAGTCGGACCAAATGCAGTAAAATTAGAACTATTGAGCAATAGTGAGTCAGAACAAAGTTTTCAAGTTTAAAATGATTGTGTCGACTAAGGGACTCAGTTAGAAAGACAAATACCTTTTCATATATAAATTGTTTTTCATCCCAGTTCCATTCCTATTTCCTCTCCTCGGAGCTGGAGTACTAGCTGACAATCTTTGCTGTATCCACCTGCATTGATAAGGCCAGCTTGAATAAGCAGACATACTTTGACATCAGATAAAAAAAGGTTGATGATTTTTGCATTTTTTTAAAGATGATTAGCTAGCTAGACATGATATGTTACAAAGGTGAGCCCCCTTTGAAGTGAGCAAATATTGGGTCCAAAGGACTGGACATATACCGTAGATGTTTTGGGAAACATGGCCCTCTAAATTTACTTTATTGAAATTTCACCTTTTTCACGCACAACTCATTCCTGTTATGACTTCTTTGCAAAGCAAAAGACAAACCAAGATGCATGAGATTGGACCTCTTGCCTTTGCCCGACCATGTTATCTTACAGATATCTCTCACATTCATTGCAATGAAGCAGTATGCTTCTACATGGTCAAGCTAGCTGTGGACAAAGCATGTGCGCACAATATGAAAAAGTAACAATTAGCATCATGAAAGTGAATAAATGGACCTGTTAACGGCTTAGCTGATAATCATCTATCTGCGATGATGATAACTAAAGAGTAAGTGATGGGTATTATGGCTTACAGTTTCCTATTGTATCTGCTAATTGAGAGGTTATAATCTGGTCCTATGCTTGTGAAAGTGAGTGATGCTCAGGGGATGTCTTTAGGCTTGATCATGAATGCAGCAACCAATGAGATAAGGCATGTCAAACTGATCTGTAGATCCCATAGTCACAGGGGTTCAGACTTGTACCTCAAATTAAAAGCTCCACTCTATTATGGGCTTCGACCTGGGCTCATGGCCAGAAATCTCATCATCCGGGAAAGTGTGGGAGCACCTTCGTGTACCTGTTTCAGCCCAGTTCTATAATCAAACCCTTAGCCAAATAAATAAATTGATATTGAACGCACAAATACTGAGGGAAAAAGAAGAAAAATATGAAACAAGGTATAAGAGAAAAGTCAAGTTATAACATGGGAGTAACGCTTTCATTGCCTGTGGCCTGTGGACTAGTAACACAAGCATTCTTATTTAAATATTTGATTCTCAAAACAAGAGCATTCCCTATAAATTGAAGCTCTACTTGCTTGGAGACCAACACCAATATAGGTATTACAGTGCAACAAATACCAAAATTGATTGTAACCAACTGAACATAAATAAGACTTGGACAATCATAACACACAATACACTTATAATTGACGTATGACAATTATTTCCGTGCACCTAAGTAAGCATACATGCATATCGTGATTTACTAATTATAGTAGTATTTAGGAGCAAAACATGCCAAGCTACAACCTACAAGTACTGTTTTGAAACTTTACGGATGACTCTTAGAGGTGCTGTATAATTGTGAATACTTGAAAAAGAGGTTCATGTTATTGGGAAACAATGCATTCATATGACCAAGAAATTCCAACAATATTTAGGATGGTGTAATATCTAGAATAATGCATGTTTCATATATATGTTGATTGTTCAAGTCATGTGTGCTCCATTATTGGCCGATTTAATCACACTACACGAGAGACCAAGACCTCACATATATTGATCTATCACTTGAAATTAAGACCTACACTACCTTTTCAGTAGCGAACCAAGTAGGTCAGGCAGTCATGAACTTGCATGGGAGTACACTCCGTCTTTGCATATCCCACTATGGCCATGTCCTGGGAAAATCCATAATAAAAAAACTAAGTTGAGTCAAGCTAAACCAGCATGCGTTGTTATAAATAGTTGGGAGTTCCAATGAAAATATGACTTCGTCAATGGAAAGCAAATAAATTCATATTTTCAAAACTACCAAAAATATTTCTAAGAGCTCTTTAAGTTGTTAACAGACTTAGAAAAGTTATGAATACTACCTCAGAATATAATTTTCATCTCATATAAATGAGAATATAGTAACAATGCAATGTGATAGATACAATAAGGATTCAAATTAAGATTTCATACATACAAATAATGTGATATTTATACTCAGAGGTCGCTATAACTCATCATGTCACAAGGAGACCATGCAAAAAATTTTGCATTTTAGGTTAATAAACTGCGTAAATTCTTTTAAATAATGAATGAAACAGTGTGACTATGGTCATGTTGGCTGGCCCAAGTTCAATATCATTGTTAAAAAAATTAATGAGAAATTTGGATAAGGTTAAGAGGACATGAGATACACAGCATTCATTTGTATAATCAAAAAAATAAAGACAGTTCGCTGGATTCACTAATAATAAGTGTAATATTATTTCATAAATGCTAATTAATTTACTAATTCTGCTACTTAATACATTGTGGTAAAAATAAAAGAAAATAAGTTGGCTTGTCAATGTCAGCTGGATTGCCTAAAACTAAAAGGGATTTGGCATAATTATGTTTAAAATGGGACATTATCCACCCATGAAGTCTTGCATTAATATCCTATTTTTGGTTATGATATCTTACATTAATCTGGCCTATTAACTGGAAAAATATATATTACCCTACAGATGATTCTGAGCCCAACAAAGATGACATATACTATTTTCTTTCACCATATAATCAAAGATATATATATCATTTGCCACTTACCTCTTGAAAAGATTTCTATATAAACTGGGAGGTGAGCACTTCTTGGATACAATAAGCCTCAAGTCTCTCAACTCTCTGTGAAACAAAACCTTGTGAAAAACACTGCATGTTGAATATGGTGGTTGCTTCTTCCTGCTCTCCCATTCCAGAAGAAAAAACCCAATCCCTAGAATACAAGAAGTTACCCGTTATTGATATCTCAGCAAAAGACAATAATAAGTCAGAGATACTGAAACAGATGCTAAGAGCAAGCGAAGAGTATGGATTCTTCAAGGTGATCAACCATGGCGTTCCTAGCTATGTCATTGACAGTGTGGACACTACGCCATTCTGCCATTAACGTAACAATAAAAATACATAGTTGCATAAGATTCAGTTGCATAAACAAACTTATATGACTAATAAATAAATAATGTCGCGTTAAGCGTCTAAAGCGACAAAACTAAAAGAGACACTCGTAATGTGTTGCATGTAGAGGTTTATGTGACTGTATTTTTGTTACTAACCTAAGTCAGTTGCATTAAGGTTATTATGTGACAAACACTAAGGTGACATATTCTTTTTGTTGCCTTTTTAATCTATTAGGACATAACATGCGCCACCTCTTAACCTTTGTCGCTTTAAATTATTTAAGCCACTACTCAAAAATTACATTTTACCTGCAGTTGCTAATGTGTTTCGCTTGTTTGTCGTGAACATAAAATATTTGCCAAAACATTTCAAATTAGTGGCCCTATGTTCAATATGTAACACATTTTTATAAATTGTAGTTGTTTAAAATTCGGGCTCAACGTAATTTAAAATGTTCACAAATTTCATTTTTTTTGAGTACCAAGGTGTTGAGCGCGAAAAATTTTACACCGAAAGTTTCATTAACAAAGACTCATAAATTTGGGCGGCAAAAATCACCACTTCCAAAAAAGCCCAAGTCCGGACCTTGTTTATATTTTATACATCTTTAAAGCCTTAAAACCTACACATATAAGCACACCCAAAAAACCCTAAGTCTCCATCTTCATTATCTTCTCTCACACAAAACTCTTTAGCCGCCGCTGTCGTCCCTTTATTTCAACAAAAGGGTTCTCCGGTCACCTAGTTCAAGGAAGTCAAGCGTTCACATATCTAGCCCAGTTGTTGTCCCTATACACAATCCTTTCACTTCCTCTTTTCCGTAGCCGACCACCTCAGAAGTCCCTTCACCTTACCATAAAAACCTTTTCTGGCCTGCCCCTGTACCTATAATTGTTAAGAAAAAATTAAAGGGTTAGTCCGGCAAAATCAATTTTTTCTTCTTTGTTGTCCTTAATGCATCTAGTTCACAATAGAGCTCCGGCCAGCTCATTCGGAGTACAAAAATGTTGCTGAAGTTTATGTAAAAATAAAAATTGTAATTTCTTTGCAAATGTTTGACCTTAATAATTTAAAATAATTAATTAATACAATTAAATTAAATGATATCAATTAACTCTCATAGGTCCCAATAAATATACTAATTATTCTTAGCAAAAAGGACATAATAAAGTAATTTATATAAATAATACCTACTACAAATGTGACACCAATTTGTATAATTAACCCTTAGTAATTTAAAATATAAAGCGACAACATCAGTATTTGTCACTTTTGTTTGAAACAAAGGTAACTGAACTTTTGAAGGTAAGTCACATAAAAGCTTATGCCGCACGGTTTTTGCGACAAGACAAATGCGACAACAAAATAGTGACATATTGTTTATGCGACTACAAGTAGGCTAAAGCCACAGTTTTTTAGCAGTGACATATTCGGTGTAATGGCGTAGTGGGAGAAAGAGGGCCTTGCTTTCTTTACAAAGCCGTCTGCTGAAAAGCAGAAAGCCGGGCCACCAAACCCTTTAGGGTATGGCAGAAAAAAAATAGGCCTCTGTGGAGATGAAGGAGAGGTCGAATACCTTCTCCTTCAAACTGACCCGCAAGATATTATTCGGAGATCAAGAACTATTTCCCAAGATTCCAAAAACTTCAGGTAATTCAATACATGCAAATGAAAAAACGACTTGTTAACATGTTCACTAAAGTATTCATTTTGTCCAAAGTAATATATTATTCATATGCAGCAAGTATACAAAGAGGCTTCATCTGGTTGCTTTTACATACTAGATTTTTTCTTATTGTCATTTGACCTCAACTCAGTTTGTTTTCTCTTACTGTAATTAGATATCGCTTTATTTTCCCTTATAAATATTACTATACTGTCCATGGAATTTTCGGAAACCAGATAAAAACTAAAAATGTGCAAGCTTTAGCACCCAAAGTAAAATATGATAGTTTTTATTTAAAATAAAAGTTTAATATGTAATTAATAAATAAATTTAAGATGAGATAAAGATAGCTAAAATATATCAATTAATAATTATATTTTGATTCATTTTCAAAAATATTTTACTAAATCGGTCAATAAATTCATGAAAAGGGAGTAGTGTATATGTATTATATGAATGCGTAGTAAGTAAAATTAAATAATGGACTAGGGATGTGAAAGATATGAGAAAAGAGTGCATGAAATAAAAAGTGCTAACCTGAGTTCTGGTATTTGTGGTGGTGACAGTGGTGCAATGAATGACTACATAGCAGCAGTTAGAGGACTGGCAATCAAGTTACTAGACATGATTGCAGAGTCACTTGGGTTGGAAATCACAGAAAATTCAGTGTTCAGTAAGGTCATCACGGACCCTAAAAGTGACTCACTTATCAGACTCAATTACTATCCAGCTGCTATCCCTCCTCCACATCATCTCCTTCAGCCCCAAAAGGACTGTAAAAATATAAGCACGTCAGGCCCTGCTAAATCAACTCATAGCAAAAACAGCAGCAGCCATTACCAATGGATTGGGTTTGGAGAACATACAGACCCTCAGATGCTGACTCTCTTGAGATCCAACGATGTGGGTGGTCTCCAAATCTGCAGCAGAGATGGAGTGTGGGTTCCTGTCTCCCCTGATCCTGCAGCTTTTTGTGTCAATGTTGGTGATGTCTTACAGGTTCGTCAGTCTTCTTTTTCTAGTTTTTACACATGATTTTCAAAACAATCTTCCTTGCCTGACAAGTTCAAACATAGGGAAAAAGAAAAGAATATGGATTAGTAACAAATATAAGAACTTTGGAAATGGATCATAAGGATCACTGCAATAGTGGACCCTATAACTTGTCCAACTTTTATCCAACCAAAATAGACAACTCGAAATTAAATTTTAAGGAATATTAAACCTTGCACCATACTTGTAAGGTATTCTATTACTTATTACCTAGTGAATAAATGACATTCAGAGTAGGTGCAGCAAGGCAAAGGGAGTTGTCATTCATATTTCACATATCCAGAATCATTGAATACTTGTTTTCAAGCAGGCTAAGAGAAGACATGTTTAATTTTGATCTCTGTTTCTGAAGGTGATGACAAATGGAAGGCTCAACAGTGTGAAACACAGGGTAATGATGCACAACTCAAACAAGGCAAGAATGTCAATTATCTACTTTGCATCTCCACCTCCAAATGCAATGATCACTTGCTTACCTGAATTCGGTACCCCAAAGAGGCCTCCCATTTACAAGCCCTTTACTTGGATAGAACTGAAAAAGGTAATGTATGGGATGAAGCTGGCAGAAACTCGACTTGATCACTTTAAAATCCACCCTTATGATGATGAAAATGCCGAATGCTAATTCCAAAGAGTACGTGAATCTCATGCATTCCTAAGAAAATAAGTCAACCTGTCATGCTTATATTTCAATAAAAGCTGCAATATAGGAATAAGGTCTTAATGTTTTGTTACTTGATATATGCAATCACATTCACCATCACCATCAAAGTCTATGGCTCCAAGCATCGTTAAAAGTTCAAGTAATTGAATATATTCTGCAATTACCGTAATAGCTTAAGTTCGAAAGGAACATATAACTTTTGTCAAATTAAAATTGGTTTTAAATTAAATTAAGCAGTTTGTTTTGCAAAATGTAGAGTGGTTGAGAGTGACAACTATTAATATTATCTGTTAGATTAATAGAAATCAACACTTTAGATGCGTCCTTCTCGAACTCATACCTACCATAATATTGGTTAAAAATCATCAAAAAGGATTTTCAATCCTTATCCCTCAAACGTAATCTTTTTTTTTTTGATTACACCCTCAAACGTAATCAGTTTAATAAATAAATCAATCAAGATTTCTGTAATTAAACGAAGAACGCTTACGAAGGCGATGAGCAACATGATCGTCGTCGGCGTGGAATCGATCGAAGATCGAACGAGCGTCGAGCGGGAGCGTGAGAAGAAGATGAAGAGCCGTCCGCAGAGCCCGCGATTTTCAGCTCTTCGTAAACCGATCTGGTTTGGGCCGTCATTGTATATGCTAACGTTTCATTCGGTCAACTCAATTGGGCCACCGAATCTGGAATCTGGGCCCAAACAGAGAAATCAGTGTGTACACCTGAATGTGTGCTTCTAGAAGTTCGGCTTACGTGGTCAAAAAAAATTCAACTTGAAAATGGGCCGGTCTTAGTCATTGTATTGGGCCGAACAAACTTCAAATAAATGGGCCGTTTATGTAATTATGAGTATCAATGATTATCACTCATATCATTGTCTTCTAATTATGTTATTAATTGTAAAAGTAATACAATTATTTACCTACGACCACAATATGTGCCACGTGGGAGGGACAAATACCAACTACCCACAAAAATGTCTCATGCTTTGTTCTCATCACAACAACAAAAACAGCAATCTCAAGCTTCATAAATAAACTACTCCCTCCGTCACATTATGAGTGTCTCATTTCCTTTTTAGATGTCCCAAAATGATGTTCTCATTTCCTAAAATAGAAACTTTTTTACCTTTACATTTGCACTCTCTTTCATACTTTTTATGCCACTCATTCTCTTTTTTACTCCCTCCGTCCCATTATGAGTGTCCTATTTCCTTTTTGAATGTTCCAAAATGAAATTCTCATTTCCTAAAATAGAAACTTTTTTACCTCTACAATTACACCATCTTTCATACTTTTTAACCACTCATTCTCTTTCTTACTTTTTATCTCACATTTCTCAATTTTCTTAAAAATCGTGAAAGTTCTCAAATGGGACACTCAAAATGGGACGGAGGGAGTATTGTAAACCAATATTATATCAGTAAATTAACTAATTCTCTAAACACTTTAAGAAAATAAAGTCTTGTAAAATTGAAAACTGGTAGTCCAATTGTGGTTTCTCGTGACAGACATGAGGCCAGACCCGTGAAGTGATTAACGACACGTGTATGAATTTCAGCGAAGGGCTGATGATGCTGGGGTTGCATGGAATTCTGTGGTTGTTCTTTGATGCTGATTTTTAAACTAGGTCTAAGGTTTCATTTGAAATTTTAAAACTAAATATAACAACTCAAAGCATATGTTGAAACCAAGTCCTAAAAGGCTAAATTTTACAGTCAAAAGTTTTACAATCAAATGTCGGATGTCCATGAGTTGGGACCTCCACATATCACATTCCACGTGCCCTCAATCACTAAAATATTAAAAACATGTTTTGTTTTACTGTTTTTTTTCCGATAGCGGATATATTGGGTACAATTCATAGAGATCGTATAAAAATATATACTCTAATCAACTCGAGCGCTCTTAGTTATTTGACCAGAAACATGACAATCTGACCGCCACCCCTTCTGCATGTTTTGTTTCACTGTTCGCTAGTAAATTGAAGAGTTTACGTTCGATTTTTAGCTTATTTTAATTCATGCACAAGCGTAAACGTTACTAGAAGATATTCCATGTCGATTGTGACTTAACGCTGTATCAACCAATGAGTATATCGACCAACAATAGTGACTTATATTCTCTAAGAGCAACTTAGTTTTCGAAAGTGATGTTCGTGTTGGGAATCGTCGACGTCTATAACGACACGAACGAGCCGCAAGAACGTTCGAGATGGCTCCATCACAGTTGATTGATAACTAACACTATAAGCCCGTGATACAAAATAACAAGCATGTGACAGGCAAAGCCAATACACATTTCAAACAACATATGAAGTCATAGAAAATAACATATGTGAAGTCATATGCATTGTCATTCTATTATTCTTCAAGAAACTAACCACACGCTATAAATACTTCCAATACCTCATACTTCACTTTACCTTTCCATACCTTAAACACATCACATCGACTCATTCACACGTTCAACTCAGTAGCAAAATCTTGCATGTGCATGGTTCGAATACATCATTCGTAGCTTCGACTCGAGAATCGATTATCAGCTCATCTACACCTAGCGCTGGTTCAGAATCTCTCTTTCATTTCATAAGGTAAACTGAACAAACTATTGAATTTCGCTCCCTCATTTTATGAGTAAATATTTTCTAGACATGTTATCTTGAGTTCTTTTGAAGTAGTAATGTATTACGTATCTTAAATTTGTGAACACTTGAAGGGATATTTAGGACATTTTAGGGTTTGGTAGGGGTTGGTTGTTGCATTGGTATATACATAAGTGATTATAGAAAGAACCATAGTAGATGAGGAGATGATTATCATCTTGAATCACCTGTTGAGTAATGCATATGCAAATGTCCTTTGAGAGAAAAAGAACTAACCCGTGAAGAATTTATTTTGAGCTGTCAAGACAAGACCAAGTTTGAATATCTTTGCATTCTTTGAAGCTCTGATCTCAAGCTAGCTCTATCTTTACGTGGCCAAAACATGATCTCTAGCAAAACAACAAGCAACTGTCACGAGACATTTAACATATCTTTCAATAAAGAAAACTGGATGTGTAATTGACGTATGTGAACTCAGTAGCTCTATCCTTGATCATCATGTTGCTTTGTTAGTATTGCATTTTGAATCTTTTAGTAATTTCTTGTAGTATTTCAGTTCAAAAATTTAGTTCGGATTAGTGAAACAACTATTTTATAGTATGAAAGAAACATCTAAATCGTTGATTTTGATTAAAATAAATATTTAATTAAATTAGATTTTATGTCTCAATTGGTCCTTTTCTTCCGAAAAGTGAAAACAACTTCCGGATCAACCACAGTTTGACGCGTGTCAACATCCATCCTCATAACAATACAAAACCGAACCCTTCCTCCGACATCAACTCGTTATATAACGCACAACATCTGATCAGTTAAACCTCAACTAAATCCGACACTCAACAATCCGACTGACCCGTTTGACATTTTGCAGCAATGGAGCACTTTCCTCGGATTCTAATCATCTGGGTCTTGATCATCACGGAGTCTATTCTCTTCGGCTCGATTCAAGTTGACGCAAGATTTCATTTCCACAAAAATGCCAAAAAGAAACCACCTGTTTCGAACTCTCCGGCTGAATCACCACCGTATGCACCGTCAACTCCAGCGGATTCTCCGCCTCCACCGGCGGATGATGGAAATGGGGCTTCAGCAGAGCCTTGTGTGTTTGACGTAACGGCTTATGGAGCAGTGGGTGATGGACAGACTGATGACACTGCTGCATTTAGAGCTGCGTGGAAGGCCGCTTGTCAGGTCGAAAATGGTGTCGTTTTAGCTCCTGCTGACTACTCTTTTATTGTCACTTCTACTATTTTCTCCGGTCCGTGTCAGCCCGGCCTCGTCTTTCAGGTACATTATCTGAAAAATCATCGTTCGATTAAACTTATGAATGGTTTTAGGAAAATATTGACATTTGTGTGATCAGGTGGATGGAGTGCTGATGACCCCAAACGGGCCTGATTGCTGGCCAGAAGGCGATAGCAAGAGGCAATGGCTGGTATTTTATCGACTGGATCAGATGACATTTACCGGAAAAGGTACAATTGAGGGCAATGGACAACAATGGTGGGAGCTCCCTTGTAAACCACATAGGGTTAGTACTATGTCATTAGACTCGCTCGCTTTAGTTTCGTCGTTGTAAAAACTTGATCGGCCGTGAAATGATTTACTAGTAACTATGTTTGAATTTCAGGGACCTCATGGATCAACATTGCCTGGACCTTGTGATAGCCCAGCTGTAAGTTCTCACTTTTCATGACTTTAACTGTACTCAAAGTCTCAACCGTACGGTTGAAGCATGTTCTGTTTTGCTCTGTTTCTGTACAACGTTGACAAACTCAGTTCTGTTCTGTTTGTGTTCTGTTTTATTCATTGTTTGACAAACTCTGTTTTTTCACTTCATTTCAGATGATTAGATTCTTCATGAGCACAAATTTGGTGGTAACTGATTTGAAGATTCAAAACAGTCCCCAGTTTCACATGAAATTCGACGGATGTGAAGGTGTATTGATTCAGAATCTGATGATATCGTCTCCCAAGCTCAGCCCAAACACTGATGGCATACACATTGAAAACACGAAAGCTGTCGGGATATACAACTCGGTGATCGGCAATGGTACGTTGATCAATCAAAATTCCCTTTTACAACATCTTGTTTTTCCATATGATGGAATTCTTTAGTAATTCTTGGTTAACAAAACCAACCTGATTGACAATTCAGGCGATGATTGCATCTCCATCGGCCCTGGCTGCGCCAATGTAGATATCGACGGTGTAACCTGCGGCCCCAGCCACGGCATCAGGTACCATTTCAAATAGTTTTGGTGCTGAATCCAAAAAATGAAACCTATTCCAATGTGTTCAAATCATCAATTTCAATATGGTGTGACATTTATCTTGTGATATAAATTTTGTAGCATTGGGAGTTTGGGAGTGCACAACTCGCAAGCCTGTGTATCAAACATAACGGTCAAAAACGCAATAATCCGCGACTCAGACAACGGCCTAAGAATCAAAACCTGGCAAGGGAATGGGATCCGTGACAGGCATTCGTTTCGACAACATTCAAATGATCAACACTCGCAACTGCATTATAATAGACCAATACTACTGCATGACCAAAGATTGTCGTAACCAGACTTCAGCTGTCTATGTAACTGACGTAGCCTATAAAAACATAAAAGGCACATACGATGTCCGCACTCCGCCTATACATTTCGCATGCAGCGATACAATAGCATGCACGAATATAACCATGTCGGATGTGGAGCTTCTCCCTGAAGAAGGGGAGCTCGTCGATGATCCTTTTTGTTGGAATGCATATGGAGTTCAGGTGACACCGACCATTCCTCCTATTGATTGTTTGCAAGATGGTATGCCTCAGAATGTGTTGAGAAGAGGTTTGAGTATTCTTGCTGATTTGGGACTTGTTGGGCTTTTGTTGGGCCGACAGGCTTTTAGTGTGTGAGTGTAAGAGTGGACGTATATAGTGAGGTTAGTTGAGGTTTGGGCTTAGTGGGCCTTCAACCATCCCTTTGTCTGAGAAGGAGATGTATTAGTTGTTAATGGGCCTTATGTTGGGCTTAGGTTTTATAGTATAGTGTATTACTGAATAATATACGCTGGCTTTTAATATGGTATTTGTAAATACTTAATTTATTTTTCAGTTTAAATTTGTTTTCTGTATTATTATTTAATTTAAATTCCTTGTATTATAATATAGGACAAGGCTCTAGGAGGACAATCAATTTTTTGTGAGACGGAGAGACATCATATCTTCCGTTGATTTTAATTAATTTAACGGTTGATATTAATAACCGTCACTCTCAACCACCCCTGCATTTTGCAAATCCAACCGCCTAATTTAATTAAAAACCAATTTTAATCTCAACCGTTAAATCAATCAAAATTAACGGTTGAGATTATGTCTCTCCATTTTATAAAAATTACATGTCTCTCTAGAACTTAACCCATATTAATTCTAAATTTTATGAATAATGAAAGTAAAATATTTTTAAAAAAGGCCAAATGAACTAGTGAAGTTTGTATTTGAAACGCAGCGTTTAAGGGAGACCGAGTTGGCTAACTCGCTGTTTGACAACTCGGTTATTATCGGCGTCTGGTTTCGACACTCGGCGACGCTGCGATCTGGTGAGTTCTAAGATCCGATTGCTCTGTCCAATTAATGTCTGGTTTATTCTGATATATATTATAAATTCATGCTATGATATGTACAGCTTCTTTTTTTATCTGTAACTGATTATTAATGCCAAAGCGATGCCCACATGCTGTTTGATGAAATTCGTCATAGAAGGACTATTAAGCTGGAGTTATAAGCTGACCAAGTTGAAGATTTAGGGTGATAATTAAATGATTTGGTTCAAATTTTGATCTTTTGTAGAAAAGATTGAATCTTTAGTGTAGTTGAATGGTTGGTTTTGGATGAACTGTAGGCATTGACTTGCTTGTGTTTATGTTATGTGTATTCTTGAATGCAGTTTGCTAGATTGATTATTGGATATGCCATCTCTTCAAACTGCTTTGCCCCCAGAGCTTGCCAACAATGTGATTAGAGTAAGTGTTGATTCTTTTCCGTTGTTGTTCTTGTACATTGGACTTGTATGCTTTATGACTTGACTCTTGGGTTCGTCTTTTTATTTTTGTAGCTTTATCGTGAGTGTCTTCGAAGAGCTAAATATGTCGGCCATAAGGTATGTTTGTCGTCTTTTCCCCTTATTAATATTAGCGATTTAGTTCGTGCATTGCATAACATTTGTTGCGTGGTTAGCTTGGTGTGTGTTTTCATTTCAAGGGAAAATTATTCTTTTTAGTTTCAGGATCGACTATAATTTGTAAATGGTAAACAATATTGACCCTTTTTGGAATGCAATGGATAATATTGTTCTCGATGGAGACATTAGCTATTACAAATATCATAGGATCAATTGGAATCAATTGGAAACAAAATGGATTATGTCATATTCGAGCAGTCATTGTAAGCTAATAGTGACAGGGCGAAACATAAATTTGATAGGCTCACAGAAAGGTTTACAGTATAGACTGTATAGTACTATAATGGCATAGGGAGGTGCTCATCGCACCCCCCACGACAAAAGCCCATTTAGCAAATGACTCAAATGCCCCTCCATTTTAATTTAATTACATACATTCAATTAATTTAATATATTTAATTAAATATTATATATTCTTTAAAATTCTATAAAATTAAAATTAAAATTCAACTAAATTATATTAAATTATAAATATTATACAAAATTCCTGTACAGCCTACAGCCATATACAACCAAATTTTGAATTTTGAAATTCAAAATTAATTAACAAAACGACGTAGTTTTGTTTAAAATCAACTCAAAACTACGCACTTTACTAAAATCCAAATTTAAAATTTCTGAACCCTTTTCAAAACGACGTAGTTTTGATGTTTAATAACTAAAGCTACATCATTTTATATTTGGCTGTAATATGTGTAAGCACATGATCTCAATCCAAAACATACAACAATACTAAAATAAATACATAAAATTAAACATATCTAATTAATATTTCCTCCGAATTGTGCTCCTGAAGGCGTTATGCTTGTGATTTCACGCCATAAATCAATAATTTGGATTCATAAAAAACAAAAATACTAAAAATAAATAAATAAAGTAGACATATGTAATCAATAATTTATTTATTCAATAATAGATTCATATTTAAAAAAGATAGATATTAATTTATGTATTATATAGATGTTTAGTATAACTTAATTTTTATTTTTTCAAGAATAGATTCATATTTAAACTAAAAAGTGTTACATTTAATTTAAAGATTATTTTGAATTGATGATAATATCTAATTTATGTATATTATTCTTATGTTAATTTATAAATAATTTAATTTAGTATTTTTGTTAATTGTTATGTTTTAAAATTAAACAAATTATATAATAAAAGTTATGTAAGTATGAATTTGAGTTTTATAAATGATGGGGGTATAATTGTAAAATAATATGGGACCCACAAAGGGGTGTGTTGAATTTGGGGGTGTGGGGGGTGCGATGAGACTCACCCAATGGCATATGAGGAGTGATATATCATGCAGTTCTGTGCTGACTTGCTTTCTTCTTTATGTTAATCATGATGTTTTCCTCTAAAAGCTGCTAGGCCAATCATAAGTATGCAGTGAATCAGATAACCATTACTCCCTACTAGTGTAGTACTGAATACTGTATTGAGCAAATAATGTCGGAAGTGTGCTGAATAGTAGTTGGTTGATCAGGTATCTGGGAGGATTCTGAAACATCAGATGTTAGCATTAATTGAATAACACATCATCACAAAACTTAACTGTTCAGACATAGTGATTGCCACTTTCCATGGTATAGAAATGTCTAGACGCTCTTCTGAGCTGTCATCTAATTGTTACTGTATTATTTTGCTTTTAGATGCTTGAAGTAAGAGTCATTTTTTATTAGTACTCTGTATTTGTTTCATGATGCTGTTGCTATTGTAGCACTTCATAGGAAATCATAATTAAAATTAGGTTAAGCAACTATAGATGACTTTCTATTTACAATTTTTTAATTTTTTCATGGTATTGCCAACTTCTCAGCAAAATAATACAGAACTTGTGGTGGCCATGGTAAGGCAACAATTCAAAAAACATGTGCATGAGACAGATCCAGAGAAGATTCAGAAGTTGAAAGACGAGTAAGTTTGTGTGATTTCTCTAAGAACAGAAAGTGATAACAAGATTTTAGATCTAAAATCAACGTGTATCATTTAAATTAGAACTTGTATTTGAAACTAATGTTACTTTTGTCAAATAATGTTGCCATTTTTAACATGCGTGTGTATATTCTTTTGTAGTGCGGCAAGGGGACTCATAAATCATATACTGTATGAGTCTGAGCAGCTGTCTGGACAAAAGATGAGCAAGACAGCCTGATGCTTTTGGAGCCTTCTGTTGTTTATGATTCCTCTTGGTGACCCATGGTTAGGAAATGGCTTCATTCCAGCGTTTTTTTTTCAAGAGAAGACTTGTCTTATTCCAAGAAGTCAAAATGTGGCGTCTGAGAAATTTTTCTAACATGACCCTGTGACATATTACCCAAGTCGTATTTTGAATTGCCCATTTAAATCATTAGTTATGGCATTACCAACAGTTTCCGTAAAATTGATATGTCATGTTATGACTGATGTAAGTCAGTTGTCATTTCCATAGATTGTTATTGTGTGATATGTTATTAAACACAAGTTATAGTGAGAATTGAATACTACAGTAGTTTGTAGAAGCATTGACAACGTAAAGAGGAGACCTGTTTTTGATCTTTTGCAGTTTGCCACTTCCTGTAGTCTGTGTGAAGTAACATAGTTGTTAAACATGCCATCTACTCGTATATACATCTGAGGGCTCGCACTTCGCAGGCAAGGAAACTAATTGAAATTTTCAAGGGTTCAACAATGCCAGACAAACTTTTTACAGATTTTGGTACTGGACACCTGGTAACGGAGACTGGAAGGACTAAATTACAAACTGAAGCCACTTTCACTCTACTTGAGTGTTTATTTATTTTCTGAACTGCTGTAAAAGCTAAACATTAGGGGCTTCACTTAACCAGTTTTGCTTCCAAGATTGGATGGGTCCATCGAACTAGCTGAGCTTAGTCTGCTGACAGAAACACGAGGACTAGCCAGCACTCTTAGTTCATTAACACGAGGACTTCGTGTCTTTTCGGAAGAGAACCTGCTCGGGCTTGGTACGTATTTTATATCATGGGATGGTGTGGCGGTAGTACTTGTTATCTTTGGGCTGCAAATGCGTCTAATTTCTCCTCTGCCTCGAGTTATTATGCCATCTAAAATTTCACCATCATCTGCGAAAGACGCTCTTATGTCTCCATCCCTTTCCTGCAAACATTGTATCAAGTGTTTAGTATGATAAGTCTCTGAAAAACCAGCATTCAACAGCTTTCTGAAAATAGAACCAAAACCATGTTGACATTCTAAAAACTATCAAACTACTTACAGCTGTGTAATTGTAAGGAACAGCAGGAGCTTCTTCATATTCTGCAGCATCTAAATCTTGAAGATGTGGTCCTTTGAAAAACTTGGGCAATATATATTGCCTGACCGGGACCAGAAGCATGATCAGCAAAGGAAATAGAACTCCAGCCAATGGAACCCATGTGATTCCGAAGCACGTAAGCAAGTAAGTAGTTTGAAAGATTGTAAAAACTGCAATGGTCTTGAATGGAACCGTTTCAACAAAAGTTGCATGATGCTCTTCGAATACTCTGAAACGTAAGGTAAAATCATGTTTTACTTCAGTATAATTTTGTATGCAATTGATACTGAAACAGATATTGATGGTGAAAGGAACAGAAAGGTACTTGAATCTCCTGCTCGGGGCTGTAAAGAGCAGTAATATCCGCTCCCAGAATTGATTGCCTGGCAAGCTTTCAATGGCCATGAAGGCAAAATAACCCCATAAAACTGAGGTTGGGATCATTTTGAGGAAAGGCATTGCTGCAACACAGCCACCAACCATAAGAGACTGAAGTAAATTACTCAGCCGCTGTTCTTTCACCTCAACAGGTAGCAAATCATCGATCTCCTTCTCAACATCAAACACTGTCTCGTCAACGGGGGCATCTAAGTTACCCATGCTCTGAGCTAACTGGATGGTTGAGTCCTTTAGCTCCTTTAAACCCTATTCACATAAGTTTAAACAATGTTGAATTAAAAATCGATACAACCCAAGTGATCTTTTTCTTGATATATATGCTTCTGGTATGTGTGACAATTAAACTTAAATTCTTACTTGAGCTGAAGGTTGCTGATGTATAAGTGGAGTCTGCATATTTCGGTATGCTTGTTGCATGTTCCCGTATACTTGACCAAGGCTTGAGTTTTTGCTCATTGACTCACGGGCTGTTTTCACCAACCGATTGCGGAGCAGCTGCAAGGGTAACAATAGTCAAGTAGCTGGCAAAGCTTTCGTCACGATTCCGGAGTTTAATTTAAAATTTGTAAATTTGACATGATCTAGCCATACCTGGTGCTTCAGAGTAGCCAAGCTCTTGGTGTGCATTGGAGATTGAGGAATGACACCATTTGCAGGAGGTATTCCTAACAGACCACACCCTATCACCTGCCGTGTCAAGACAAAGTTGTTCATTTCAGAATTCCTTTTAAAGGATCCAATTAATAGCAACTACATAATATCAAAAAAGGAATAAGATTCCTACCATGAAACCCAATAACAGCAAATCATAATGAAAAGACGGAGGCTTTCTCAAATTAAAATCAGACTGCTGAGCCAATTGAGATGCCACGCTGTGGTCAAAATAGTAGAGCACTGCAATCATGGTTGCAGGGATAAAAGCTCCAATGATATATATAACTGGGACATTTAGCATATCCTGTCAACAAAGCTTTACACATCAGAATTCAGAAAATAGTTGAATATATCTTTATCCGAATAACCATATGCAGAATCAGATTTTAGTAGGAAGGTACCTTGATAACAGTCCAGTTCTCATATGCACCAGGGGACCAAGGATTTGGACTGAACAGACGTCTTGGAATTCCTTTCGGAACGCTTCCAGATGGAGCATAGGAAACAACAGTCCAGATGACAACCATCAGTGGTACACCATAATCTGCTATAAAGCCTCTAAGCCAACCTACAGACAATTCACAAGTTACCAGTTAGAACCCATTAGTCTAAACAATCCGTATAGTCCGTAATACCATGTCCACCTATTCAAACTGTTTACTACAAACTATGACATGATTGCCTCACCAGACCCATAGCGCCAAGACCTCGCCTTTCGGCTTCTTAATGCAGTAAGCAAAAGGCCAAATGAAAGAACCAAAGCAAACATTCCGTTAGCAAATCTCCATGAAGGTTGGTATGCAGTCAACGTCGTGTCTTGCCTATCAGGTATGCTGAACTCATCAATAAGCCCCTAGAAATAAAAGGCAGGTATTAAGTCAGGGTAATTTTCTGTCGCAACTTTAATGTTTATCTTTAGCTATGTCTTTTGCCAGTAATATTATCCGAGACTTCCTCACCTTTATAGCTTGCTGCATGAAGAGCATTGCAATAAGCATGCCAAACAACTCTCCAGCAAGACGAGTAAACCTATTGATGATAGAGCAAGCTCCTAATACGGCGAGCAGGAAAAGCAAGATTGCAGTCCACACACAGACCCTATAAATGTACATCTGAAT
Organism: Sedum album; assembly: GCA_006409495.1. Taxonomy (NCBI): domain Eukaryota; kingdom Viridiplantae; phylum Streptophyta; class Magnoliopsida; order Saxifragales; family Crassulaceae; genus Sedum; species Sedum album. Next base: position 69,051 of record QZGG01001100.1, read on the forward strand.
GAGCTTTGCATACCAAAATGGAAATCTATAAAAGCTACCTCATGAGTTAAATTACTGTCAATAAAATAGACATCATTTACAAAAGATAGTACCAGCCAGTCCATGCTAGGAAAAGGTGTGATCCCAAATCCGGCCGGTTTTTGGCAAAGTTATACATGAATGTATACATTATCACAGTTGGTTCAGCAACACCAAGAATCAGAAGTGGCTGGCCACCGATAATTGAGTGGATAACACCACATATAGCAGTAGATGCAAGTGTTTGAACTGCTGTGAGAACCCCCTCTGCCAGCCAAAAAAACGATCATTAGATTAAGGTTCACCTTGAATAACTTCCCTACATAAGGGATAAATGGAGAGGTGATGAGCACAAAATACGCCGATAATAGACCTAGAAGTCTAGAACCACAAGCTCACAGGACACAGGAGTTTTCTGAAGAACAGTGAAATTTTGTATGGCATGAAAAATGTTAATTATGTTGTCTAGCAATTCTGATTATCCACTAAGTCTTAAGATCTTGCATGATTAAAGTAAATATGTAAACAGAGAAAAAAAGACGAAAGACTAACCTCATTGATTGCAAGAAGCTCTATCATTTCTGCTATGCCATCCACTAGACAAATGGATTTGGGCCATTGGGTGAATGATGGCTGAAACATTACCAAGCCGGTGTCTTAGTTTCATCCGCTGCTGGGTGGCCCTGATAGGACACACACAAAAAGATCCATAACATGAGTACATGATTAAAGTAGATAACTCTTGATCAGCTTCTAAAGAGCAAGATTGAGTGGACTTTACCTGTAGCTTATGTCTGACACATGGAAGGAAGACATTCCATTTAACTTTAACAAGGGCCCTTTTTATTGTACCTTCGTCTCTTTTTACAGTAGGTGGAGACACTCATCAACAAGCTGAACAGTAGTAGCAATATGAGGTTACGACTTACAATAACTAAAACACTGAAGCTTCAGGAAGCATACCTATTAAACTATAACTCGCACACCAAAATCGCACAAAGTTCTATATACCGCTTTCTTCTCCAACATCCACTCATACAAAGTTCTAACCAGCAACTGATCATGCACTATCCACAAGAGCCGGTAAACTGTCCAAGAGTTATAACTTATAAACATATCTGATCATCAACTGACACTGACATTGGTAAAGCGGCAAAATTACAGTGTATTAACTTATTAGATTACCACACCTTCTTGTCCAATGTTCCGTTGCCACCAGCCTTAAATACTTTTTACATGAAGGACAACGACAACCTGTTTCCAAAAAGTAACAACACCATTTAAGTGAATGGCGAGATAAGAAGCCACTTCATCCATAAATCCTATCCTATCAATCGCCACTCGCTAGTAACCAACACTACAAGCCAGTCTTCTTCTGAATAGCATTCTTCCTGTCACAACAAAATTTTACAAGTGTCAATACGAAATTCCATCTACTTCATCTGTCATTATCGACTACTAAAACGTAAAACCCTAACTCACGCAAAACAGTTACTAAACTTAGCATAAATCTGCTGAAAAATAACATTAATCAGAAATATATTTATAGAGAGTCGGTAACCGAGGTCAACCTGTGACGTTTTGGAAGCTTGGCCGACGACGACGCCGGCGATCAAAGCGTGTTGCTTTGTTGTGATCAGCAGAAGACAAGGGCCCAATCAAAGTAATCACAATCCGGCCCATTTATGACCCAGAAAAGCCCAATGGCTGAAACAGCCCATATACACTTATTGTTGATCAAAACAGAGGCCTTTGATTTGAACGGCGACGTCTAATTATTCACCAACTGATTCGAGTTTTGGTCAATGACGGCATGCCGCGACGCCAGAACGACGACGTTAAAAGCACCAGCCAACGTCTTTAGTCAACGCTTAACTCGAAGTCTCAAACGGTTAGCAGTCAATTTTGGAATCCGATCATCAGGTAAGTTCGACTTCAATTCAATCGGAGTATCGAAGCATCACTTGAAAACCATCTAAGTTGTTGTTCGATCGGAATTCGTACTTTAGTCTTTTAGCCGTTGAAAGTCGTTGACTTGCGGTTTCTGGAATTTACAGGTAGTTTGGTTTGAAGAGGAAGAATGAGTTACTCAGGTAGTGATGCAGATATTGGAGACTGTATTCAGTTTGCCGATACTACAAGTACCGGTAATTTCACTACTTGGAGCTCTAAGTTCTTCTATTTTGAATTTAGATGATTTTTTGTTGAGTTTTGAATTTAGTTATTGAACTGTATGATCTGAATTTTGAAGTTAGTACTCAGCAAAGTTATATTTGTGCTGTTTTGGAAGCAAATGTTCAATCGTATTTGAGTGTTTAGTGTTGGTAATTATGGTATGCATGATTGGTTTTTTGTATAGATTGGATTTTATAAGTTTGGGTTCATATTGATTTGCAGGGCAGATTATTGTGCCAGCTATAACAGTTGATGAATTGAGGGACATTAAAGACAGATTTGGCAATAGTGTTTCAATTAGTGAGTGCAAGTATGGAGGAGTGTATTTTGGTGTTTTGGGAAATGGGCAGGATGTTGCGTTCAAGAAATTTGATGTCAGTAAGCAACCGGAACAGGAGTTTCTAGATCAGGTAGATTGGTTTCGAATGTCATATGTGATGCGATCATTTTGAGTGGAATTTTAGTGTGATCTATAATTGGATTAATTTCAACAGGTTTCCAAGGTTTCAGCACTGAAAAATGAGCATGTTGTTGAGCTTGTTGGCTGTTGCATTGATGAAAATCTGCGTGTCATTGCGTATGAATATGCTCCTAATGGCTCTCTTCATGATGTGCTCCACGGTAGGTAACATGGTGTCAACTGTGTTGTTCAAATTGAGTCCATGAGTCTGCGTGGACTTGATTTTTATTATGATGTCTACATCGAGTATTAGTCATGTCTTAAATTTGTAACTCTTTGTGATTTCAGGGCAAAAGGGTGTGGAAGGAGCACAACCAGGTCCAGTTCTCTCATGGACAGACCGAGTGAAAATTGCCGTTGGGGCTGCCAAGGGACTTGAGTATTTGCATAATGCTCAACCTGAAATCACGCACCGTGACATTAAATCCAGCAATGTTCTGCTTTTCAACGATCATAATAGTGAAAATGGCAGATTTTGATTTGTCAAATCGGTTTCCTGACAAGGCAGAACGCATCCGTTCATCTCGTTTTCTTTTAGCCTCTGGCTATAATGGCCCTGAGTAAGTACTACATTTGTATTTCAACATTTTATTCAGTGACACCGCATAATGTGTGGTCATGAATGAAGTATATCTCGGTTTTGGTTGTCAGATATACGACTGCTGAAGAAATAAGTACAGGTAGTGATGTCTACAGTTTCGGAGTTGTTTTGCTGGAACTTTTAACTGGGCGTACTCCTGTTGATCACACACGCCGACGTTCCTTGCAGAGCCTTGTGGCCTGGGTAAGGATATTACCATCTCCTTTTCAGAAATTGAGTTCATTTCCTGATGATATTAATTTTAAAAATAAAACACTTTTTTCACTTCAATTGGGTCAGGCCATGCCCAAGCTCAGTGACGATAAATTAAAGGAGTGTGTCGACACAAGGTTGGAAGGGGATTACCCTCTGAAAGCTGCTGCCAAGGTATTCCAAATATCCATTTTCTCAACTGTCCTCAGTTTATGGTATACCCGAATGTTGATTAACATTGCAAGTCTTTAATGACGGTGCGTGTCTACAGATGGCTGCAGTCATAGCCTTATGCGTGCAGGACGAGGCCGATTTCAGACCAAACATGAGCATAGTAGTGAGAGCTCTCGAGCCTCTACTTGAGACCACTTCAACCTGCTCAGGAACAACAGTAACAAACATCTGACTGAATCCCCCTCCCCTCCCTGATCATCTACAAAATCTTGTCAGAATAATATCACTTTTTATTTGAATAAATCACCTTATAATCTTATATCGATCGTAATTTACATTTAACGGCCCTCGGATTGGAGTTGGCCCAGTAAAATAATTAAGAATGGCCCATCGACATCATTCCTGTGCGCGGATAAACGACGAAGTACGCCCTTGAGTCCGCTTATATCATCCATGTGCTGTTTGGCACAGGATCATGTTTTGTCTAAAACAGAACGTTTGAGGTTTGTTTTAAGGTGCATGTTTTTCAGTTGGGAAGTTCCGTATGTGAATTCCCTTACTCATCTGCCTGAGGAATTTATATAATCTGGATGAATGAGAGTATTTCTTTTAATTTGCCGCTAAACATCATTAGCTCGCAAAAGAAAGCCGCAAAGGGCTAGTCCCTGTCTCCAATAGAGCTTTTAGTTTTTGCCTGATGTATCCTGAGCTTCTGCTCAGTATTTCCTCCTGTAGCAGATTATATTTTCTAACAAAAATAGAATGAAGTTTCCTAATTAGGCCGAATCATGTTCATCCATAAAATGAGCCATTGAACTGTTCATAGCGATTGCATACAAGTTTGATCGAATAGAATTTATTAGTTATTCGTAACCAACAATCATTTTAAAGAAATAAAGATTAACAACTTACAGAAGGTGTGTTACTTTTTTCACTATCATCTAAAAATTGCACAAGAAGTTCCATTGTAGAGATAGCCTTGTTCTCAATATAACACATACCCTTTATAATCTTGAATATTTCTTGAGAATTTCGCCAGCTTCCTTAACATTCTCAGCCACCGGCAAATTTGTCAGCAAAGTCACCCTCGAAGACGATATCAAAATCTTATTTCCCTTTGAGTCTGATTGATCCACCTTCCATAGCCTCACTTCCCAAACCTTCATCAAATCATCAAAAACATCCATTTTTCAAACATTACTAATCTCGAACAAGATCAAAATTTTACAAAGTCAACCAAACCCTAACCTGAATGGTTTTTCCAACATTAACAGGGGTAGCTTCGGCATAAACAAGGTCACCCAATTCAGCCCTCTTCAAATGATTAATACTAAGTTGAATCCCAGCGACACGTTGATACCCAGATGCCATATGTGCTCCTGCGCTCGCTAGTGACTCGGCAATCAACGCTGACACGCCACCGTGTAAGACCTTGAATGGCTGAACGCATTTTTCAGTGATGGGGAGTTTGCCGGAGACTTTTTCAGGAGTGAGCAGTTCGTATTCGAATCCTAGAAGGTACAGTGGGGCGTCCAATTCTACGGTCTTGGGTTGATGACGCGACATGTCAGAAAAATCGTTTGGCCCTGTTCTTCAGCTGAGCTTTGTCGATTTTGTGTTGTTTTGTTTTGGACTATGTTTACCATTGAACTTAGGGGTGTTTTGGTAATAACGTATTTGGTAGGTGGTGTGGTGGTTGGTCAATGGGCTTGAGTTTGTGACTTTTGTTAGTTTAATTTTTGTTAAATGAAACTCGTAGACTTGTTGGGATTGTAATGTTCTATCGGTTTGCGCCTTTCGATGGGATCTTGATTCGTTGCAACCGCGCTATTTGTTATGAGTAGGGGTGCAAACGAACCGATACAATCGCGAGCTACTCGTGAACAAGCTCAGTCAAAACTCGTTCATTTATAAACGAGTCAAGCTTGAACAAAATTTGATACTCGTTTATTAAACGAGCCGAACATGAACACATTGGTGCTCGGCTCGAATAAGCTCGTGAACAACTCGATTGAAGCTCGATTAATATTCGATTAATATTCGATTAATACTCGACCAAAATTCAAATTCAAAATATATAATGTAAAATATTGATTTAAAACTAAATTAAAAAATACCACACGATTAACGTAATAACCATATTATACATAATTACATATGATAATATACATATTAAATGTTGTTGTTAAATTAACGTAATAACCATATTATAACAAAGAGAGTCATCACAATGAGAATGAGAATGGAATTATCCCACATTGCTCATTACAATGAGAATGAGAATGAGAATGTAAATAAAATTCAACCCATTCAATTGGCAAGTTCATACCTTTCTTAGCCATTTGGTTGAAATCAAGAGTAGTCCATTGGGCTTGATTCGAGCTCTAATCAAGCTCGAGTACTTTAGTATTTATTCGAGTCGAGCTCGAGCTCATACTAGTAAGGCTCGAACGAGCTTGAGCCGAGCTTGAGCACATATAATCTTATACGAGTCGAGCTCGAACAGCCTGATACTCGGCTCGACTCGGCTCTTTTGCACCCCTAGTTATGAGTAACAAACCGAAACCATTTTGATATTTTTTACTATAAAATTACACAGTCTTTGTTGAAGTTTAGTAGTTCCAAGGGTATTTTAATAAATTACCAAAATACCCTAGACAACGAATTTTGGTGTCCAAGCAACATTCTTATTTCAATTTTTGAACTTACGTAAAGTAAATTTGAAGCATTTTGTGTGTGGATGCTGAACATAGTTTCTTGGGGTCGTGGCTATGTAGCTTCAGGCAGAGATTCTAAACATTGTGGTAGTGGGAGACATTGGTATTGTATTTGTTAGCAATTTCACCCAACCCAAGATGAAAAACTATAAGTCTGGAGGTCATAGTCAAACTGTATTTAGTGTGTTTGTGTGTATACAGGTGTGGGATAGCCCTAAGCTAGGGTTTGGCACTTTATGTCTAATGGCTAATACCTACATGCAACATTTATTACTTCAACTAGAAGTAATTTCTTTTCTGTAATGCCAATCTGATCACCCTGACATAAACCATATGTTCTTGGATTTCTTTCCAAGATTTCAGGTGGGTGCATTCATGGGATGTTTTTCTTCAAAAGAAATGAGTGGAGGGAGTGATGATGGGTCTGGGAAGAGGACTCTGTCACCGGCCAGCAGCCGGCATGAATTGATTATTTCTGGTTTGGAGAGTAACAAGTTTCTTCCTCTTGTATGCAAGCCGAAGAAAACATCAAGTGGAAAGAAAGGAAGTATTTTGAGGCCTAATGATGCCTCAGCTGTTTTAAAGAAGGTGAATGATGTGCAAGGTGGTAGTAATCTAAGTTTGTCCGACAGAACTGTGACGCTGACAACCAGAGACTCCAAGCCAACGGAGAATGAAGATACAGGCATGAAGAATAAGCCTTCTGAGGAATTCTCCTTCAACCCGAGATTCAATATCCACAACCAGAAGGTGATTCCAAAATCTATAGAATCACAAGCAACGACATGTAAGATTGAGAGCAACCCAACAAAGGACTTGAAAATGGTAAAAGTTATACCATCACGGAATCTGGAACTACTCAGCAGCCAAGAGGTAAGCATATATTCACCAAGTACATATGTTACTCCAAGATTCGGAAGTTATGGTCTTCCAACATTGTGAACAACGTGCATATGTCTTCCCTCTTCAATACATCTTTAGCTGCTGCAGCATTAAGAACATAGTGAGCTCCATAATTATACTTAGGGACTATAAGTGTGGCCTTGTTATTTGCTTCATGTAGGAATATGATAAAGAGCCAGATCAGAATTAGTTGAATACAAAATGTTTTGACGAAATTTTTGCTATCTGATCTTAAGCAGCAAGTTCCTTATTCTCTTACAATGTTTTAAATTTTCCGAACTGAAAAAAGTTGCCAAAAACTGGTCTTAACAACTACACAAGATGAACTTGCTTGTTCGAATTACAGTGCACAGCCACTTCCTAAACATTCACTCGAGCACATAACACACTGATCTTCAAGCACTCAAAACTCAACAACTACACAAACTAAGACCACCATAACCATTTTCATCATCTTAACAATTTTAAACCTTAAATAAAAATCAAATTTTGATTTGGGAAAAATGTAAGCTTACTATTAGGAAAAACCAAGTTGAGTGACAGCTTCACAAATCGATTCGATCATGTAGATCAGCAGTCCACCTGAGACTAGGTTTAAATCTGATGTCAAAACAACACAAGAATCTCCATGATTCAAACCCCCAATTCAATGAATGTCATCGCCGCGTCCTTGACCGAATGAAATCAATCCTTCAAATTCCGAGCAAACCCAGATCGGTTAGAAGCCCATCGTCGTCATGATACGAAAAAGGAACGATCTTTATGGCTACTACAGCTTCTGGAGCTCTCTTTACTCGTCCCTTGTTTGAAGCACCAATGTCAAATTGAAAGATTCACTTGTTCCAAATAAGCCATGCGTAAAAGACTAAAATACCCACCCAAAGCCATCCTGCTCTTGAATCTCGTCATGATTAGAGATATCTTACTAGCGCAAGACTTTTTATTGTCCGTTATTTTTGAAGTGACTTCCGAAATTACTCCTGCATCTCACTTTAATTACAATCATAATTATCATATCATAGTTAATTTAATTATATACATATTTCTTCAATTAACAAAATGTATGCACAATTTTTTGTGCTCCAAAATACTAGTTTTGATAATTTAAATTATTATCTGTCAATCATTATCAATATAAGTTGTCACATAATCTCATCCGATAGTTTGTAAGTACCGAATTTTGGTGCCTCACTCGTATTCAAATGACGCTTTTGTTTAAAATCAAATAACGAGAAAGAATGTCATTTTTATCTCTTTTACACTCATAAAGTCAATGGAACATACGTTCCTTCATCAAATACCAATCAACGTTGTACTGACTTAAATGTGCCATGAATTTATTGCAACCATTAGATTCATTCTTGATCTGGTTTTTTGTTTGTATATAGACTGCGTACATTACCGATCAAGAAATGCACATCATTTGCAACAATAGCTTGCTTAGAAATGAGTCCATTAACTTTAGCAAAGCAGGAAACTCTGCTAAATGTTTCTTAAAGTTGAAGCTGAGATTATTCTGTATGGAAAAGTCCACAAAAATCATATGAATATGTATTCATTGAATGTCTCATGTGAGCTCATATAAGAAACTCTTAAATAAGACATCAGAAATAACAGCATCAAATGTTTCAACACTCACACAAGACATACTTGAATTTTATTAGCAATGATATGTTTTCTAGTGACATTCTAGCATATATCATCATGTATCAATATTCCGCATCTTCCTCGAAATAAGGTCTATTAAGGTCGATATTTATGTTACGACGACTGGATGAGGATTTTGAAGGACTACCGCTTCCGCCACCACGTGCAACAATTTGATGTTCAGGTGCAGGTGGGTCTGCTGGTGGAGGATCAATAGCTTCTTGGATAGGTTCGGGTTCAGGAGAGCCTTCAGGATTGAATGTAGGAGGTGGAAATGCTCCTCTATATGGCTTATTTTTATGCACCCTTTGATGACCGAACATTGCTTTTTCAGTGTCAAAATATTTGTAGCAAATGGGACAATACCACCCTTGAGACTCACCTCCTCCTCTGTCTCCCCCTTTATCTCCACCGCGGCCGGCTGTAACAGCATGCATCTCTGATAACTTAAATTTGTCACAAGCCTTATTGCTCGAAATAAATATAAAAATGTTTGGAGAGTAGTTGAAATATGTTAAATGTCCGTCTGAAAGCAAGTATTTATTCAGCATTTTTTATTAGGCATATGATCTTAACAAATACATATTTAATGTTGATTTATACCTTTTATTATTTTCAGAATTATTTGTGTGATACTCACAAGAAAATTTAGGCATTTTTGAATTAGTAAATGTTTGTAAGCAATAAAAAGCATCATATAAGACACTTAATTTTGTCTTAATAGTTGTATTGATCAAAATCAACGATCATTGTTATACAAATTTAATTAATTTTTATTGGTTGAGGGACCTGACAAAGGAACCTCAAAGCCAGGGTTCGAACCCTGGCCTCACCACTTTTTCTCAGATTTTTCTGGGGCTTCATTCCTCCCGTCTGCGCGCGTGGAGGCTGTTTATTCTTTCCGCCTGTGCGTGGAAGCTGTTGATTTGATGCTATATGGAATGCATGCAAGATTGCGTCGATATTGATGGATGATTGAAGTTCATCGGTGGTAGTGCCTATATGGCTTGTGCGTTGAAAGTATTAGTTGTATTAGATGAATATGTAATATCTTGTACTCAATTGTAAACCCACCCATCAAAAAAAATTATTCTATATTCACACATAGTATTTTGTACTATATGATGCACCTCAGCCATAAATAACTTATAAATGTGTCTGTTACACTCTACAAGAAAACTAAATATAACTCAAATTCCAAAGATGCAAAAAATGTAACAATGGATGCTTCATTTCAACTCAATTAAACCTCAATTTTGGATCTAAGTATTCGTTTAAACCTCAATTCTGACAAAGAATCCTCAGGTCAAGGGTTCAATCCCTGGCCTCACCAATTATTCTCCATTTGTTGGAGTTTGTTATTCCTCTCACCATGGGTGTGGAGACTCTTCATTTCTTCCCGTGTTGGGCGTGGAAGTTGTTTATGTATGAAGTTGCAATAGTTGCATTGGAGTTATGTCAGAGTTGTATGAAAGACGTGTTCAAGTCTTGGTGGAGGGATCCTTTGTAGAAGGCTGTGCTTAGATTGAAGATAATGTACTTGATGTATTAGTTAGATGTGCTAACAAATATTCTTGTACTACATGTACCACCTATCAAAAAAAAACATGTTTAACAAAATTAAATTCTTGAATTGTTTCTTGAATTGATTTGTACAGCATAGTTTAATAGTATAAACATTAAAACCACTTAAAAAGTTTCAACTAACAACCTAAGGTACTCAACTGAAAAATCTATCTTATATATTCTCGAACTACCGGACCTAAGTTGTAATAATTACATACATTGAGGACCAAACCAAAACATTTTAACCTTAATTACTCCGAACCACGTTAGCCGAAACCAACGCTTCTTCAATCCTCTGTCCATTCCCGCCGACCAGATTCCGGCGACCCAACTCAAAATCCCAATCTCTCACTTTTCAATTTGAGTTCAATTTCTCATAAACCCAATAAACATGATTCGGCTTCTCTTCCCCATCATCTTATTAGAGATGACATTAATCGTAATTCTTTTATTTAAAACTCCGATGAGAAGAGCAGTGAT